>JAPMOR010048019.1:35301-56347 GCA_026543865.1 Argiope aurantia | reverse complement strand
CACACACACACACACACACACACACACACACACACACACACACACACAGTCTTTTGAACAAAGAGAGACTATCATCGGTGAAGAACTGAAGAAATTTTAGTCTTGTCACTAGAATCATTTTAATACATAGTCTACCTCTAGGAATCTACCTAATACTGTATGTGAGCAATTTTTATATGTGGGCAAGAACTTAATTGAAATTGATTATTACCCCGATCAAGACATACCGGACGACTCTTTTGACCAAAACAATGGCGGCATTGAAGGTGAGTTGAAACAAGAACGGAAAAGAACGGAAAGTATTTGCAAATAGTCCGAGAGGGTTGAAAAAAATGGTCCCAAAGAAATTTTCATCTTTCTCAATAAAAGTAATCGAATTTGCATACAATTTAAATAAAACATTATGTTCTAAAAGATATATAAGTCAATGGCTTAATCCATTATGCGACATATTGTCCTTTTTACTTTTTCTTGCTGTATAAGAAAATCTTCAACTTCAAAAGAAAATCCTTGACATGAAAAAGATTTTAGCAATTCGTCTTCAAGAAAAAGAATCAAAAACACTATTAAATTTATAATGGATAATGAATAATTAGTCCTATTAACACAATCATACCAACTTTTTTGGTGCATTAGCTTTAATGTTCCCAACAATGTATTCATAATACATCCTTAATCCTTCTTAACAACATCATTTTAATAGAATTATTTCCTTAACCTTCGAATTTGACATTATAAAGCAATTTTTGGTCACCTTCTACTTTGTAAAGGAAATTGCACATTGTTTTAAATTTTTATTCACATTGCACATTGTCCATTCTTCCAGTATTCTTGTACTTAAGATATTGTATATTCTTCCTTTTTATCATTGTCTATTTTATGTGTAATTTCATGTTTTGTAATTTGTCTATTATATACAATTGATTGCTCAATAATATTTTCCCTTTTCCTTTTTCCAAACCGATAAGTGCCGTACGTGCTCCAGAGATCAAAGTTGTTGTAAAAAAATTCTATAACTTATATAATATAGCGTGTTCTAAAAAAATAGACTATTTTGCCCAAAACAAATAAGAAGTTATGTTTCATTTTTTGTATGGGATTATACATTCTGTAAAATTCTTATTTTTTTACCTTTATACATTCTTATGAATTCTCAACTTTCGTATGCAATTGTACATTCAAAACAATTTCCTTAATAGTTTTATTTCAAACAAATGAGTTGATAATTTTATTTGAAAAATTAATAATATATAATCGTTTTAGTAAAAAATGAAAAAATTATATTAAATATTTTACTATATCGAAATTTCTATATATCGTTTCTTTTCCTGGAGTATTTCGTTGTACAGAATTTCCACTGAATCTGTAACTTGAAATTAAACTTAAAATTCTCAAAATAAATAAAAACTGTTAAATAATTTGTATTCTAATAACATTGATGTTTTGGTTTTATGCATTTATTTTATCATAATATAGTGCTAGAAAAACTTTCCGTTCTAACGCCATTTTGTAAATATTCTGAAAAAATTTGTAATATTTCTAAAAATTATTAGAAATTTTTTTCATGGATTCATTCTATGGATTTTCTCTAAGAAATAAATTAAAATGAAATCAATATATTTAATATAAGAAGTACCCCCCCCCCCCCAAAGATTCAGTCCTCCAGCACCAACTACTTGCTCGATTCAATCAATTTCACTTCTATATGAAAGCTCTTGACCTCGACACGTATCATCAAGATGTTTCAAGGGTCTTTACCACCCTTCAGTTTTGAGAAAAATCGAAAAAACGTTGCTTCCCAATACACTTAGTTCAGTCAAGAAACGAATGGATTAATTAGGAAGAAAAGGATTAATAACAAAGTATAAATAAATGTTTCACATTTTCCATATTATTCTAAATACTTTTTTGAATTCCTTTTAATGATTTAAAAGACGATATTGAAATTCCGTTGTCATGAAATATCTATATAATGCACCAAAACAAGAAGGTCATCATGCATTCTTTTCACGTAAGAAAATGTGGCATGACTTCTAAATAACTTTCGTCTTTCAAACATTTCTTATAGCGGTCTTTGACACTTATATTTTCCAAATCGTTCTCTGAACAACTCGAATGTTCTTTGGCTCTTTCTTTTTGCCCCGCTGATGAATTTTTTTAATTTTTTTTTCTCCCATCACACTTTTTTCTTCTTCTCTTTTTAAGTAACGTCATTTGGTATAAATAACCTTGTGTTTAACGACATAAGAACATGAAATTAAAAACAAAACAAAACAAAAATCGTCTTTTTTTACAGGGTCAACATAGTGGAATCTCCCCGAAGCTATAACAAAGTTTCAAATACTGTAGTTTATGTTTGAAGGCTATGCAATTTAAACAATACGTATAGCGAGAGATTTCATTACATTAAAACGTATTCGGGATAATTTTTGAAGGCGTTTTACATCATTTTTTATTCTAATTACCCATAATTATCATATTAATTTTCTTAATTATATAGTACTACCACAATATTTAATTAAATCTAAAAATTAAAGCACGTTTCTATCTAGTTTTTTTTTGTCATTGAAATCGATAAAACAATTACATTAAAATTCTGCCATTTTCAAAGATTAAAATATTTAGTATATTACATTTATATTCGAAGTATAAAATAATTATTGTCACATTAATAGATTTAACATAACATGAAAAACAACTTTATCAATAACAATATTTTAAAATCAAATAGAAAACAAATTTATCTTTCATTTATTGTAACATTATTAATGTTAAAGAAATATTATTCGTAAAAACGAAACGCATAGTTGAAAATAAATAAATAAAATGTAAAAAATACCGCCTGAAAAAAATATCGTCTTCAAGAGAAAATATAATCTTTAAAAGCAGCTCAGTATTTATTTATTTTTATTTTTTTATATTTGGCAACATTTTTTTCCGTCGTTTTGAGAAAATCGTTTGTTCTTATATGTTTTTTAATTCTTATGTTTGTTTCAAATAAATTCAGAACTCTATTTGCAAAGAAAATGCAATTTTCGAACGTGGATTTATATTATTTGTAAAGAAAGTTGATTAAAATTGAACATGAACTTTCAGGTAAGTTAATTAAATATTATTTATATGATGTTTATAACGAATGATAATTTATCTGAATCTTCATCTTAAACTCTTGAATTTGTTTTGATCTTCGAGTTCACTATTATATTATGTATTCAAAATTCTACAGTATTTATTAATTTTGCAGCATAGTTTATTCTTGTAAGATATTAAAAAAAGAGAAGTAAAAAAGAATTATTTTGAATTTTGGTAAAAGTGTTTACAGTTTGCATTAAATATTTCAACAGTAATCTAACTTACTTTATTGCGAATAATCTTCCTATAGTGAATGGAATATATTAATAAGAGGTTTTATACATAATATTAATTTAATTATATTTCATTGCATTGCTAATGCATTATGTTATGAAATAAATAACCTTGAATGAAATAAGTGGCAAATCTGATAGCTCTAGGTTTTACGCAATTAATAATTAATATGCCAGTCTATCATTTTATAAATATTTGATGTTGAATGAAAATAACTTATTTTGTTTATAATATCGTTTCTAAATTAATTTTATATGCGTTACATGTTAATGAATGAAGAAATAATATTTATTTTTTTCTAACAAGGTTTTTAAACTGAATTTTATATAAAAATTTCTTTGGAATTAATAATATGACTCTTATAAATCTATTTTAGCAAAATTTAATGTTCTTAGATTTATTTAGTCTATATCTATGCCAGCGAGTTTATTCTCACATTTTTTATACATTTCCACGTTTTATATTTATCATCATAGAATAATAAAAATAATAAAAAAATGTGTTATTTTAGATTTTAGTGATTGGATCCAAAATTTAGTGCATATATAAACGCAAAATTCAATTATTTAATCCGTTGTCGTTTTGAATGACTGCTTTTACATATACGGGAATTTATAGATAATAGATAATCAAACATTTGAACATCTGATTGATATCTGTCTATGATATTTAAGATAAAATTAAATAAAAGTTTTTCCTATTTAGATCTATTATTCTATAATTATCATGCTCACATACAGACGGACAGGCAGACTAGCAGTTTTCATTGAAAGATTTCAAATGAAATTGTATACAGATTTATGATTTTGATTTGTATTTCAAATTTCATTTGTCTATCTCTTTGCGTTTTTGAGTTTTCGTGTTCTTAGGTAAAAGTAAACAAGTTCAGAAAGAATTTTTTATTTAATTTACAGAGTTTGAAAATTTAGAGATTGGTTTTTCTATGATAATTAATATATTTTGCATAATGAGAAGAAAAAGTTAGAAAGCAATTACAAGGAAATTTATTTAAATCCCTAATTTTAAGGAAATAAAACCCATTTGCACAATAGTCTAAGACTACTTAAAATGGCATCTCAGAAATAATATGGATCCTATTCACACAAATGTTTTCATTGAAAGAGAAATTTTAAAATGCTGGAGACTTATATCAAGTGCAGTTCATATGCTCGCAATAACATCTTTTTTCTTATTATTGTATTTTCGTCTTCACATATTGTTCAAATATATCTGCATTCCACAATCGCTATCCTTATATTCATATATTTACCAAATAATCCGCGTACTATCTACTTTCAAAACAACTGCTATGATAAAGAGATTATGTAAAAGTCTGGAAATTTTCAAACAGCTTAATTTGCATTTGTTTTTGAGAAAGTTCATTTTCTAGAATATAATAAAAAATGACTCTTTTAAAACTAATGATAATGAAAATCCTCGTATTGCTTTTTAAAAGGATGATTTAGAAAAGTGGTGTGAAAAGAATATTAAGAAAATTATTACGTAAATTAAACGGGAAACCGTAAACTTCGTAACTTCGAAAATCTCACTTGATGTCATATTATTTGTATTTTGAGATTTAACTCAAATATAAAATAATTATAAAACGGACTTTAACCAAGAAATTTTGTCTTAATGTGAAAAATTCGTTCAAGTGTAATAAGAGTGATAAAATGTTATAAATATTAAAGTAATATAATTTTTTACTGAAAAACTATCACATAGAAATCAAAGACAACCATATTAAAATCATAGTATAACATTCTAGGATAGGATTATTTTCCGGTTCGCGAATTCGGACAGGTAAGGAAGTAATTATAAATATATTTTGAATAACATGTTGCGAAAAAGTTGAATGTTTTAAAAAAAGAAAAATATAAAATTGAAAATTTTACCAGAAATTTCCTTCTATATAGTGTTCACTTAAGTGTGATTGCAACAGTTTTGCGCTTCTTAAAAAGAATTTAAAATGTTTTTTAAATTTATATTCTTCTTTTTTGATATATTGATCTAATAAAAACATTTTAAAGATCGACAGCTGATTTTATTGATTTTTTAATACCTATAGCATTTGCTATTTAAGCTATTTATCTCATTCTCATTGTTTTTATTACCATTTTATCTCAAAACCGATGTTTCAATCTTCCGTTTTCCCACCTCGCTATTCAGTCTGATGTCTTGATGCCTGATAAATTCTAGTAGCAAGCTTTGGCGCGATAACCCAACAAAGGAATAACAAGATTATTATGCATTTTTATTCATATTTTGATACTTTTGATGATGATTCAACTGAATTATATTGCAATTAACGCTCTAATATAAAAAAAGAAAATATATATAAAGCGTATTACAGAAAAACTAAGCTTTGGTCTTTGAAGTTTTATTCAAATGCTTGCTGGCATATAATATCTGCAATCATTTCCCTTTTCCTGCATTTTATATTTAAGGATAAAATTACTTTTTGCGACAGTTTTATAGCCTTAGGAAGTTTTCAATAGAAATTGCATGACATAATGCATTTAAACAACATGTTTATATAGATTATACGGAAACGGTGTTATAATAATCACTGAATTGACGTTATTCATTCGCAATATTGATAACTTAATATTAATAACAGATTCCTAGCAAATTGATACAGCGTCATTCGTAAAACTTATTTAATTCATACGAAAAAATATCATTGGAAACTGATAGCATGGAATGCAATTTAAAATTTAAGAGATATTACATTATCGCATTAAGAGATACGAAATTAGCGACATGTTATTTCTGCAAATTATGGATATGAAAATGCACAATAGAATGAAATGACAGAAATATAACAATAGTATGATTTTATCTAGTTAAGTATTCTTTTTCTAGCAATTTTGCTATTTTTCATGAGGAAACATTAAGTAATTGTTAATAAAATGTCGTCTTTATTTCAAATGTATTTATTAAATCGAAATTTTCCAAGAATCTTTAGATATTTTCAGAACTTTCATGATGGATCATTTGAATTAATAAAATATGACGTCTATTTTCCTTTACAATTATTGCGCAGAAAATATATTAAAAATGAAAAAAAAACACCCTGTTAAGCGGTTATTATTACAAAATATTAAAAATGCAAAAAAATTTCCATATAAAAATAAATATATAGATAAATAAGTTAAATATTCTCTAATTTTTTCTTTGAAATATTTAGAGGATTTTAATATATAATATCAATCACATAAACTAATTTAAAAATTCTGTCCTAGAGTCTATAAGGTGAAATTCTAAAACCCATTTTAAATAATATTTATAAGCGAATGCCCAAACCATTTTCAAACTATAAAAATTGGTTCTGCAAGTTAGAAATAATTAAATGTTATCAGGTTTGCTTGCGTTTCAGTAAAGTAGGTTTCAATTTTTTTTCAAATTATTCTAACAAGCAACTAAAAAGATTAATTGAATATAAATTAGTTTGATAAAAGCAGGGCGCATGGATTTATATTCTTTATAGTTCTCACTGCTTTAAAATAAAAGTTGAAATAAACTTTAAAATCGATGGATTTGGGCAGTGGCTCTTTTCCTAACAAGATGCTAAATTATCTTCGAAAAAAAAAAGATTTTAGAAATTAAATTGAAAAAAGGAAAATATTTTGCCCACGAAAAATTGTTTATATTATATATTTCTAAGTTTTTATCTATATTTTTTGCTAATGGGTTTTCATTTATATCTTGTTGGGAAAAAGAATATTAAACAACTGATTAAAACAAATGTGATAAAGCATTTTTAAAATAATTTTATAAATTTACAGATAATATTTTTCGTAAAATAAAATATGGATCAATTTGTTGCATAAATATTGTCATTTTTTAAAAAAATTGCTATTTGAAAATAAGTTGATTCTTGAAACAATTAAAATATTCATATCTGAAACTTTGCATTTATAAAGCCTTATAAATACTGAACAAAATTTTGTTTTACTTTTCTCAGTGTCAGATACAGCATATAATAATCTTATACAATAAGATTATGGAATTTTAAAGTCTAATAGAATGATGAATAGGTAATATTAAATTAAATTTAAGAAGAAATTTAGCGAAATTAAATTAGCTTTCAGAAATTATTACTTTTAGTTAGCCAAAAATGAATAATTAAGATAAAAATAATTTTTATCTTAATTATTCATTAATACTCTATATTAAATAATATTCTATTTATAAATAACATATGCATTTATATTTAAAACAGATATATATTTTTTTATCGCCTAGTTTTTGAATACATTTTTAATTATTGTGTGGCATTGCGAAGAACTTTAATTCCAGCCATAATCTATATAATGTGATTCACATTCAGAGATACTTTCACACAATATTTTGAAGTAAAATAATTCTTTTTTAAAATTTTAGCACATAGTTTTTCTTCACATATCCCATTTTTTCTTATAAATTTTAGAGATGTGAAAATTATATTAACTAGATTAATTAAAACAATAGTTAGTACTTAATTTTTTTAATTGTTGCCTCTGAAGAAGTATAATTACCTAGCTATGGTCATTTATAATAATTTATGCTTCTGAATGCTTGGTAACAGAATATGCATTTATGCCATATTTTTGTCGACCGCAAAATGTTTCGGAACATTTAAATATAATTTTTGTTAATGTTTATTAAGATGACATGGTAGTCTGTTTTGATTGCTGATAAGAAGATCGAAAAAAAAAAATAACTTCCAAATTTATTATTGAAACCCTAAACGTTCGTATAACGGGAAAGAATCACTTACATATTTAATCGCAGGATCAATGTGTCTTTGGAAAAATTATCGTCGGCATGTTAGAACAAAGAGTTTAAAATTCTTTTGATTATTCTAATACATTATAGATGCCAGATAAGATGATAATTTTTTTAAAAAAATCTGCGCAGTAGTTGCCACAGAATCAAGCAATTTAAAAATTTGTAGAAATGACTCTGTATTAATTCTTAAATATAAAAATTTCTGATGTTGATTTTTTTCATGCAATTTTTTTTCAATTCTGTGTAAAAAAAATAATTTATTTCTTATGGATTGATTAATAGAATACGATTTCTAAACATTTTTCTTATAAATTTGACTTTAAAATTGTCGCCAAAATTTCTCAGCCAAGATTTTTTTTTAATCCTTGAATTATAGTGAAATTTCAAAAATCACTGGACTTTTAAATTTACTTACTTTGTGAAAAATTTCTGTTATGCCAAAAAAGAGTGGCGATCTGAAATAATCATTTTTTCACGACATAAAAAAGGAAAATCAATTAAGAATGCTGATCAATAATCACCTTAAAGCCTTATAATTTGATAAGAAATATTAAACTGAAAAATGAAATCGAAAACAAATAAGAATTATCAATGCGATAACGTTAATGTAATCGGAGATTCATAGCCCTAAAATTTACCAAGAATTCAGTGTTTAATGCCATTAAAACTTCTACAGATTTCAATGAAAAAAAATTATCCTCTGTTTCCTTGCAGACTATAACAAGTTTTCCAATGTAACGAACAATCGACAAACAACACGTATTTCCCAACGTGAAGTCATTCGTGAAGTCATCTATCTTACCGGGATCATGTTCTATTTATAGTTGAGAGCAAATTTAACACTTTTTTTTCTGATGTTTATAAGATGGCGTGAATAACAACCACTACAAAACTTAATATTTAGAAGTTAGAAGGACAATAAAACAACTTTATATGAGGGAGAATGTTGGAGTTTAGAAAACTTAGAGTTTATAAATAATATAATGGATTTTTCTATTCCTTTAAAATACTTTAAAAGATAATTTTATATTTTTAACAGAAATTAAAATAACGGGAGCAATATTATTTTATTTTATTACGATAACAATTCTAAGCATTCTAATTCCTATGTTCGCTTCGGATATTTACATTAAATGTCGGGTTGAGGAGTTTTGGATCTTGAATAACTGGCGGGCAATAAAGTCCTGATCACCAAATTTAAACCGAAATGTACATATCTAGGGAGATAAGAGTCAAAAATATAATACAAAAATGAAATGTGATCTAAAAATATTACAATAAAAAATAGAAGAATATTAATGCTGAAATATTTTTTTAAGTGCTAAGTGACCAAAATTTTGTAATGTTATTTTTTTTTTTGTTTTGTCCAAATGGTATTATAAAGCAAGATTTTACTGGGTTTTTTTTGTTTTTTTTATTTAAAAAATGTTTTACTATTTATTTAAAATAGTTTTATATTTTGTTACGAAAGAAATTGTCGGAATCATTTTAAATTTCTACTTTGAAATAACATGATATTATATCGTTTGATGAAACATATTCTCAATTAAATAAATTTGGAGTCAATGCCTGCGTTATTGCCTGGAGAATTCAGAAAATTATTAATATTTACATTAAAAATGCAGTTGAGGAGAGATTTATTTTTACCAAAATTGATGTCGATAAAAAAATAATTTTTGGCATGATAGTTGCAACGCTGGAATAGAGGTAATTAGAATTAAGAAGGTTTTGGACATTGATTATAAAATTATTGATATTATGTGATTATTACGCAATGCATTTGGACTTCATTTTACAGTACAGACGAATGTTTGTTTTCCTCTGAAGTATTTCTTGTCATGAAAAAATATGCTTTATACTATATAATTATTTTAATCTGTTATTTACATGCACGCTTCTTACTCAAAAAGATTTTCTTTCTAATGGTTTTACCAAAGAAGATAATAACAAGGTGCTAGTAATGAATACTCACGAAAACAATTTTGTGAAAAATGAACAGGGATATGAAAACAATTTATGTTCAAACGGCTGAGAACAATAATCTGCTGACTGTTTACTACAGCTTTGCGTGTAGATTTTGGAAAACGGGGAAACGATAAATGAGGAGTTATTGAAACGCAAGCCATAAAATGATAAATGAAGCGTTGCAAAAACGCTATGCTGTTTAAAGTTCTAAATTTATCGAAGAAAGAGAAAGAAAGAAAGAAAGAAAGAAAAAAGACTGGCTTATAAACAAACTGTAGAAATTATTCTAAGTTGTAAACAGTATTCTATATATTCTGGCATATTTTATTGCGCTATTAGTTTAAAAGCCAAATTCCTTTTTAATAAAGAGTGGCTTTATGAAACAAAGACAAATCTGTATAAAAAGTTTAGTATAAAAATATAGTATTGTATTAGTTTAGAATAAAAAAATATTATTTAATATAAAAAAGTATTTTGTACAGAAAATTGCATAGTTTGGTATAGAAAATATTATTTGAAATGTAATATATTTTTTAAAAGATGACTAAATTTAACTTAAAAGATATTTGAAAAAACATTCTTTAGCTTTGAATACTCACCTAATAAGCAGGCAAATATCCAATCTATAAAACAATAAATACAAAGATATCACTCTGAAGATGAATCCTCCTGAAGATGAACCCCTCGAATGACAAATAGTAGCACCAGAGCTTGCTATTAAGTACTTCAATTAGACGATCATATCGTTCCTTTTTGTTTACTGAACGGAACTTCCTGACCGAGTGACGATTAAAATGTTTATAATATGTGGAAGAATTCTCAATTTCTGAGAAAAAGTGGTCACGTGGTGCCCAGTGCTTTAGAATCCGCACACCATTTAACCTTGTGGGATCCGCAACCGGTCCTCCGTGATGTTGTGACGTGAGAAGGTGGGAAAAGAAACCTGTATGCATTTCGTAAGAAAGTTCCTGTCATCTCGTTTTCATTTTCATATATATATTTTTTGTTCACCCTTTTGATAAGCAGGCCACGCTCTTATGACAGTCTTTATCGCAGTAGAATCTTTCCAAAACAGTTTCGAATTCGGAGAAATCAGGAGGAAAACAAACAAAATAAAAACCACAGGTTTTGATTGCAAGCTAATTAATACTTGCTGATACTCTCATTCAATCCAATGCTGTATTCGTTTATATGTGATTTCGGTTTCCAATTGTTAAACAGTCGCAATAATAAGCTTTAAGACGCAAAAACCAGCAATCATTCAATTTGTTACGTCAGATCGCTTAAGTAGGGATATTACGTGTGATTTTAAGTTTGGAAATAATTGGATTATGCTGATATCGAATAATTTCATAATAGAACAAATGTTTTCCTGTTATTTTTGTGATAGTACTGATCAGAACTTCTCACAGATCTTTCTTTTTTCTTACAGTTATGGTCTTTATCCAGACAGATATACTATGTCCATTACAAAACATGAAGTTTAGATATTATTTAAATGTAATTTTTTTAATAAATATGGATTTTAATTACCAACAACTTAGAACTCAAATAATTTTTGAGTTATTGCTAATGCTAATTAATTTCCTGGAAAAAGAAAAAAAAAGTTTAATAATGTTTTTAAAATGAGAACTACCATCTATATCTATATCTATATCTATATCTATATCTATATCTATCTATACTTATAATAAAGCTCAATGTGTGTGTGTGTGTGTGTGTGTGTGTTGGCGCTCTACAGACCAGACCATTCAACCTACAGCTACCAAATTTGGCACGTGTATACCTTGGAGGCCGGGAATGTGCACCTGGGGGTTATTTTTTCGAATTTTTAACTAGAATTTTATTTATTTAAAAATTAAGCGAAATTTTGACGTGTTTCTGCTATAACTGCCGAAAATATTACCGCACAAAAAAGATTTTTACATGAAGTTAAAGATAAAAAATTTATCTTTTAAATGATACTACTGTTTTAATCTCAAAATTAAATTTCTATTTTTAATGAATTTTTAAATAAATATTTTAACTATGTTTTTCAATAATTTTTTTCGCCAAAAATAAAAATGAGGATTAAGCACGTTTCGCATTCATGAGAAAAAAATAGCTTTTTTCAAAGTGTTGCCATCACATTGATTAAAGCTCTAACTGAAAATAAATTAAATCTTTTTGGAAATGAAATCCGCAAAATTATAATTTTCGGCAAGTGTCTGTAAGAAATGAAACAAATATGAAATATTTTTTCTAAAAAATAAATTCAAGAAAAATTATTTTATGATCTTTTACACTCTCTATACAGGGTGTTTATTCAGTCCCCGATCCATTTTGATATTTAATGACTCATAAAATAATGAAGATGTAAACAAACTTATGGCATTTATTGATGGAATAACTCATATATTTTCCTTTTCAGGTTTGAATATTTTTACTTTTGTAAATATCGTCTGCGCGTGTGGCTAATTTCAGATAATTTCATTTTCCAGTCTAAATATCTGTACTTTTCTAAATATCGTCTGCTTATTAATTGCATTTTTCTCTCTTTTGTTTTTGGCAACTATTGAAATGTTATGTTTACTTTTGATGTGTTTGTTCTATGTAGTACTTTTGTATGTGATGTTTTATTCGATCGGATATTAAGGAGAATGCATACACCATAAGAGAAAGCACAGATTTTATGGTGGTCATAGAGTTAATTTCCAATTAACTAAATCACTGACTTTTAAGAGTTAATTTCAAATCACTTAAACTGACTGATTTATGAAGATTTGAATATCACTATTCAATAAAAAAAGGATAATTTTAGATTTTTCATCGATCGTTTCAAAGAAAATACGCCAATAAGCGCGCAGGTTTCTGAAGATTAATTGGCCTAAGATTATGAAAATGGTGAGTTTTTCTAAATTTTTAACATTTAAAACTTCATAAATAAGTCTTAGTTGATCGTGGAAAATAGAAACATTTATTCATTTATTTAAAATTTTTTGTGTCCAGAATATTTCTGAGAATATGATACCTTACTGCATTAAATTTAGACTTCATAATTTTTGAAATATATTTATAAGCAGGAACAAAATATTATTATTGATTTCATTTCAATCCTTTTGAAAGCAAAACTAAAAACTGAATTTTATACTGAATCTCAGAAATTTTTGTTGAATTATTGTTTGAGATATTACATAAACTATGAAAAATATTTTGTAGTTAACATAAGACTTAAATACCGAGCGATTCTGTTTGCAATACTCATATTCAATAATAATAATAATTAATAAATAACAATAAAGATGATAAATAAAATAAAACGCTTGGTTTTTTTAAAAAATATCTTAATATTAATTGCAATTTCATCATTTACATTTTAAATTAAAGTTGTTTTACCAGAAATGGCAACAAATTAGCAAAATATATATAGTAAATTGAACGAAACGATCTAAACAATATAAGTTTGGTATGACTATCAAAATTTGAAGATTAAAAATGTTTTGTTTGAGAATCCTTTAAGAGACCAGTTACTTAAAATATTTAATTGAAAATTGTAGCAAGCGGTAATACTGGCGAACCGGCTGGTCGCCAAAGGCGGCTAGTAGATAATAAATACAAAGCACAGCCGAAGAGGAAAGCAACTCCTTTCCTTGATATGATCTTAAACTTAACCAAACCTTCAAATTTTTTATTAGATGCTTTATAATGATATAGAAAGATTGAATAGGGTTTTGAATATTGAGGACCGTTTCCTTAGAAATTGAATGCATTGTCACCACATAAATGTTAATTTTTACTTTCTCATTTACGTAACATAGAGAAAACCTAATAGTTGTCAAAAAATTGGAACTCGAGATTTTGTCGAACCACGTTTCAGATCTCCCTGAGTTTGAAAAGCACATTTTTGGAAAATGCCCGTCTGTTTGTCTGTGACAAAGGTAACTCAAAAATGCTTTGAGCTGGACGGTTGAAATTTGGTATACGGTCTTTACACCAAATGTGCATATTTCTGTCAAACTTTTGAATAAAACCAATGTCTAAATCTGTTCGAATACAAATTAACATGATGATTACAAAATGAAGAGAGCTAGATAAATAAAATTTTTTGCACAGATTTAGCATCTATAGTGTCAAACTTTGAGCCAAATCCTATTAAGGTCTGTGCATTCAGAAACATGCACACGTGATAATTCAAGAATGTAATGACTTAAATATATCAAATTTGATATGGAAATTTGTGACTACAAGTACAGCTTTGTGTCAAATTTTTATTTCAATCAGTTAAGAAAAATGTGTCTGAAACATAAATTCTATTTTTGGATGCTGTTAACCCATGCCAGGGATGAATCGTCAAATAACTCGATAAGGACGACACACTAGATTCAGTAAAAAGATTAAATTCACGCCGAGTGCTAAAATAAAAATAATTCGTAACTATTACATGCCAATACCACATAAGGCATTCTATGGCATGGAAAGTTTATTAGAGAGAATGCGAGAAAGTTTTGGGAGACCACTCACACTGGCTGTATTATATTCATATTAATTTCACTTTTCAATACTGAGTTTTAATTTTTCTAATTTTTGATTTTGGAGAGACCAAGAGACCACAGAGCAATTAAATTATGATCGTCGGTTGAATACGATGACTGAAAGAATATTAAGACTTGGTGGAAGGTATATGAAGCTATTTTTTTCTTTCTTCTCTCATTATATGCATTCATAGCGACATCTAATATTAGTAAGAAAAATTATTTTGGTTCAAAGTTGTAGATTAATTAAAACTCAGCAATAAATTGTGTTGTTACAATCACTATTTAAAATGAAAAATAGCAGTAACAATAGTAGCATCATTTATTGACTAAATAAAATATTTTCCTATATGCGCATAGATACTTCGCGGAACAAAAATTTTAAGAAAATTCTTCTACAGGAATATATGAGTCAAAGTTTGCAACAAATTGATATATATTTTGACATATATCATATCATGTTTCCTGGTGATGGACGGTTTTTAGTAGAAATCCTTTCTGAAAAGAGCATGCTAAATTTTAAAATGATAACTTAAGATGTACTTCATAGCATTATAATTATACTTCATTATTTAGCAAAATAAATAAATAAATAGGCGCAGAAATTGAAAATTTTCTAAAGTATATAAAAAAAGAAAGAAATTATCGGATTACGCTGATATAGAATAATTTAAATATAAAACAAAGACTATCCTGTTTTTTTTTTATGCTGCTTATAATATTGATCAGAATTTTTCATAAATCTCCCTCCTCACTTACAATTATAGTTGTTACTGTACGTAACGTACATACTATGTCCGCTTCAGTACTGAATGTTTAGATATTATTAATATTAACTGAATAATAAACATGGTTTTTATCAACCAACAACTCAGAACATAAATAACTTTTGTCTTGTGGCTAATGCTAATTTATTTTAATGAAAAAAAAAAGAGTTTAAAGATGTTTTTAAAATCAGTTAATTAGTTTTAAAAATCAGTTAATTTCAACTTTCAATAAACACAGTAAAAGATTTCAATAGATTTTAAAATCTATATGCTACAGTCCAATTTTGAGAATGAAAAGTTCACGCAGAGATCTCGTAAGAAAAAATTCTTTGGAAAAGTAAAACTATTAAAGGGATGAACAAATTTCGACACTTCTTTTTTGGAAAAAAGGCATTACAAATAAATTTTTTGCCTTCAATTTTTAATAGTTCAACGATTTAAGCTGTTCTTTCACTGATAGTAGTTTGCTTATTTTCTTCTTATCATTTGATTTATGTATGTTAATAGGTTCAATGTTCTTGTCTTAGAATATATTGTTACAAAATTTTTTTCTACAAATACCGTCAATCAATCGTAATAACGCAGAGCATTTTATAGCTAGTTCAACAGCTTGCTTTGATGTCTAATCCTCTCGTTCTGTTACCTGTCAGCGACTCCGACTACTCTCATACACGACTTTTCTGCAGCTTCTGAGTGCCTGTCTTTTATTGTTCCGGGAGGTGGGACTAGAATCTTCCAGACCAATCAGGACGTATCTGAGTGAATCTTGGTTCCTACTGGATGGATCATGAAACTTCTCGAACTTTCCAGTGTGATCCCTTTTGTCGCTAAGTTTGTCGCCTAGCTCTGAGGTCAATGACGCGGCACCCACTCAGTATGCACAGGACAGATCGTACAACGGTCTTTCTTACGATGACACTATTCGCGCTGGGCAGCAAATTACAGGTTTGTAACAATATTAATATTTTATTTCTTTATATTAAAACAGTGTTAAATAGGATGCTATTGTACAACCAGAAAATATATATATGGATTTAGGAATCTGTATTATAAATCATATATATTTTTTGATGAAAAACTATTGGAACTACAATCCGTTATGTTGCTACAAACAAATGTTACGTCAGATTTATTAACTACGAATATATTACTGCTACATATCCATGAATTTAAAGATTGACATATATTGATCAAAACTTGAAACAACAATTCGCTGCATAATATTATTTATGCTCAAACAATTAATGATAGTATGATTTTTTTTTGGGGGGGGAACCATATATGAAAAAATAAATTTTCTGTTCTTTGTGATTTAACTGCGTGGTACAGTAAAATAAATAGATAATTCATTTTAAAATACTACATTTTCCCTTTTATAAATTTATGTGTAGAATTTAATATATTTTAGTAATTTTGAAGTTAAAACAAGAGGCTACATTTATCTATATAATTTGATGTGTTTTTGAAATACTGCATTTGCATACTCACAAACTGAGGGAAAAATAACAAATTAACCTTTGACAAAGTTGGATTAAATTTTGATTCCAGTAACTTATTACATTTTTGAAAAACCATGAGTGGATATACTGAGATAGATTTCTGTTGACTGATTTCCAACAAATTTAATATAGATCAAATCAATGAAAAAATTTAATTCGACTAGTTTGATTGAATTTCTGAATTGTCGTTTGTACAGATTTAACTCCAAGAATGGCTTTTCTAGATTCATAGAGGTTAAATATATGAAGATATACCCCAAGCTCGAGACCAAATTCATTAACGAATACGATATTTTTATTTAAAAAATTTAGCAATACAGAAAGTAAAGAGGGCCAATCTTATAAGACTAAATAAAACGTTTCATGAACAAACTGTAAAATATTTCCTCTTTTTTCAATTCCTACTATTAGCTCACTCTCTCTCTCTATATATATGTCTTGTTCAAAATTTTCAATCGTTAATAAAATAATTTTTATTCTTCCTCTTAAGTTCAAATACATTTTTTTAAAACTTGCAATGGATGACACTTGATGTCAATGTAGTTTTTTTCAATTATTAATTAAATAATTAAACTTGTCCAGTAATTTCTATTTGGTCACCAAATTCGCCAAATTTGTCCACAAGCTCTATTTTGCTACTTAATGTTGTAATTCTCTCATATTTTCATACGTATTTATATTAACTGTAATTATTTAATAAAAAGTAACTAAAATAAAAAAAAATTGTTGATCTAAGTAGAAATTGACTTTAATTTGTTTTTATATATTACTTGTTTATTAGAAGCTTATAATATCATTCACTTTTATTCATTAAAAAAAATTATTTCGATACTGTTTTGTGGGAAATCTGCGAGAATACCTTAAATGAGTCTGGATGAAATGTCCCATTTTAAGATCAGTTATATACTGGTAAGAGGCGCGACTCTGATGTGGCTTATAATCTTAATTGGCTTGTGAATTGTTTTATATCTTTTCATACACAGTGCTTTTTAAGCTTCATCCCAAATTTGGATAGTACAATGTTCTATTTAAGTCTATTTTATCAGAATAAATTGTTCTAAAAACTTGCAAATCTGGTTTTTATGAAGTTTAATTCAGATATTCCCAAATTTTTTCGATTCTTGTCGCCCTTGGAGATTCCAGATTTTTTTCAAGGCTTCTGTATGCAAAATTCCAGCAAGGTTTTTTTTGCATAATAATCAATAAATTCAACATAGATCAAATAAAAAGGAATGAAACGTCATATGAAATTTATTGAACAAACTTTCATAAATATTGTAATTATTGATGTGGTTAAATTTTTAATCCCTAAAAATGATCTCAAATCAAAACTTAACAAGGTTACTCGCATTTTTTTTTACATTGATTCCCTCGCGATATTTTTTTTTTATTTTGTAACAACAATTTCTGAAAATCCTATATCACACAAATAAAGTAAAGTAAATAATGTAGAAATAGAAATGAAATTAGAAACATTATATAATATCTTGCAATGTGTCGATAAGGAAGTCGAGACAACAATGGGAGACAAGGTACTGGGATGCACATTTAAGAAACCACCCGTTAGAGGATTAAAATATTTCAATTTAAAATGTGAGAACAATTATGAAAAACATTTTCTAACAGCTTGTCATTTCACTCTCCTGATTCTACGAAGTCTTTACAATATAAGGGAAGCGGAAAAATTTATAAAAAATATAATAAATTTGGAAATAGGCAATTTAATTTCTATCCATTTTTAAAAATAAAAATGATAAGCAGCTTCTAAAAAAAACACTCTAGAATCGTATTATAGTAAGCTATTTTCACCCCTTATCAGTATATTTTTTAATTTCAATTTCCTCACCTATTCCAGGAGTAAAAATCATAATTCAATGTACTCATACTCACAGGACAATCATTAATTGTCGAATGTTAATTTAATTTGGAAATCCAACAAAACTTTCTAAAGGAAAGAGAAAATGACATCATATTACAGTTACAATACTGCGGAGAATAAAATGAAGTTAATTGGTACTGTCCTTTTTTAAGATACAGTAATGCTCCGCGCCATTTGAGCTTGCGCTTAGTGATTGTAATTTTACCAAAACAAGGATAAGATGAAAAACGGAGGAAGAAATATTGTTTTTATCAAACAATATATACAAACATCTCATCGTGATCTATTATAAACTTTTGGCATTTTAAAAATATTGAAAGTCTGTCTTCTGCATATGAATATAGCTACAATGACTTTTATTTATTTTAAGATTATAATCCTTTTATTGTCTTTTTTTATAATCCTTTTATTTATTTGCAGGACTAATATTAAAAAAATCCTTTTATTTTCTGAAAAGCTTTTTATTATTAAAATACAAATTGGAGCAAACAATTTTAAAACTGCTAAATTTCTCTACAAGTTTGGAACATTTATTATATGTCTAACAAATTTTGTACACAAGTGCTGAAATATAAGAGAGGTTTAAAAAACTATTAATTAAATAACTGGTTAATAGTACTAAATGTATAATTAATAAAATTTTTGAAAATGAAATAAATTCATAATTTTTCTGATACAAGTTGTTGCTCGTCTCTGCTTCTAAAGTTTTCTTTTATAATTTTGCTGTATTTTGAAAGATTTGCTCTCCAAACTTTCGTTAAATTTGAGAGGTGCACTTATGTTTTCTTTCGATCATCGTTAAATAACTATTTAAAGAAAACAGAAACGATGCAGATATGTTTTAACATAAAAAGTGAAATTTTAAAAGCAAATAATAGTAGAATAACTCAAAGACTTAACATTGTCTAGCAAAGGAATATTTATAAATGTCTTTATTGTAAAATCATTTGCTCTAAGTTTTTTTTTATAACATCGGCTAAAAACTGTACAGAAAAGAAAGTTATATCATTGGAAAAAGAAAATTTTCGATTTTTAATATGATGTAAAAATATTTTTTCTGGACTATCTCCAGTTATTAGAGAAAAATAGGCATCATTTTTTCTTCGGTCTGAGCGATTGATCTATGCTCGCTTTTAAGTAACGTTAAATCATTACTTGAATACTGTTAAAATCAACATTAAAAATATGAATGAAACAAAAGAGAAATTATAATAATAGTTTTAAATTAGTCAAAAATCTTAACGTTGCCCTATAAAGAAATACCTACATATTTCCTTATTTTAAAATAATCTGCGTTAAACGTTTTAAAGAATTAATAGCCATCGAAACAAAAATAGCACAAAAATAAAATTGGTATTATTAAAAAAGCACACTTTTAAGCAAGCAAAATAAGAGTTAAATTCTCACAGCCTCAGGTGGTTGAATCTCTTTCATTAGCTCTCAAGGGCTTTTTTTTTCTAGTCTCCACATGACCAGTTGATTTACGCTTTATTTTAAACACTATTTAATAACTATTGCTAAGAAAGCAGGAGTAAAACTAAGTATTAAAATGAAACAGAAATTAAAAAAGTAGTGGTAAAATAGTTCAGAGTTAACAATTTTAAAGCTTTTAGTTTTCAAAATTAATTGAGAAAAATAGTGTGAAAAAATGAAGTTGATATAACTGGAATGGAAATTTTTTGAATTTTAAGAGAATATTGCAATAATCCTTGTAAAATTATTTACTCCAAAGCTAGCACAGAAAAATGGCAAAATTTCGATTAATTTATAATTAATTAAATATTTAAATAACTTTTCAATTTTAAAAAGCTGACAGAATTCATTCTCTTTCTTTAAAAATAAATGTGTAAAAATTGGCCCAGTCGTTTTAGAGGAGATGTAGAACATACATGTATGTATAAACATGCGCAATTACTTTTATTTATATTAATATGTGATTAAAATTCTAATTTATTTAGAATATATTTATCAGAATCTCACGCTGCTATAGTTTTGTTTCGTCCTTATTTTGGTTAAAAATTAATTAAATTAAGAATACTGTAAAAAGAAATGAATTAAAAAATATGAGAATAGGAATATTACTAAAGCGAATTAAAATATTAAAATAACAAAATATAAATTTCTAAAAATAATTAATAAAAATAATTATTAAATTAAATATGAATAAATTATTAAATTAAAAATTATTAATTAAATAAATTATTAAATAAAAAATTAATAAATAAATAAATTAAATAAGTATAAATGAATAAATTAAATATCAATAAATTATTAAATTAAAAATTA
>JAPMOR010048019.1:18057-35201 GCA_026543865.1 Argiope aurantia | reverse complement strand
TTATTAAATTAAATATGAATAAATTATTAAATTAAAAATTATTAAATTAAATATGAATAAATTATTAAATTAAAAATTATTAAATTAAATATGAATAAATTATTAAATTAAAAATTATTAAATTAAATATGAATAAATTATTAAATTAAAAATTATTAAATTAAATATGAATAAATTATTAAATTAAAAATTATTAAATTAAATATGAATAAATTATTAAATTAAAAATTATTAAATAAATAAATTATTAAATTAAATATGTATAAATTATTAAATTAAAAATGTATAAATTATTAAATTAAATATGTATAAATTATTAAATTAAAAATTATTAAATAAATAAATTATTAAATTAAATACAAATATAAATTAATCTATTCGACTATTTTATTTATACACTAGCCGCCTTTGGCGACCAGCCGGATCGCCAGTATTACTGCTCGCTACAAATTTCAATTAAATATTTTAAGTAACTGGTCTCTTAAAGGATTCTCAAACAAAACATTTTTAATCTTCAAATTTTGATAGTCATACCAAACTTATACTGTTTAAATCGCTTCGTTCAATTTTTTCGTTCAATATTTTGCTAATTTGTTGTCATTTCCGGCAAAACTTCAACTTTAATTTAAAATGTAAATGATGAAATTGCAATTAATATTAAGATATTTTTTTAAAAAAACCAAGCGTTTTATTTTATTTATCATCTTTATTGTTATTTATTTATTATTATTATTATTGAATATGAGTATTGCAAACAGAATCGCTCGGTATATAAGTCTTCTGTGAACTACAAAATATGTTTCATAATTTATGTAATATCTCAAAGAATAATTCAACAAAAATTTCTGAGATTCAGCATAAAATTCAGTTTTTAGTTTTGCTTTCAAGAGGTTTGAAATGAAATCAATAAGAATATTTTGTTGCCGGCCTATAAATATATTTCAAAAGTTATGAAGTCTAAATTTAATGCAGTAAAGTATCATATTCTGAGAAATATTCTGGATACACCAAATTTTAAATAAATGAATGAATGTTTCTATTTTCCACTATCAACTAAGACTTATTTATGAAGTTTTGAATGTTAAAAAGAGAAAAATGCAATTAATAAGCAGACGATATTTAGAAAAGTACAGATATTTAGACTGGAAAATGAAATTATCTGAAATTAACCACACGCGCAGACGATATTTACAAAAGTAAAAATATTCAAACCTGAAAAGGAAAATATATGAGTTATTCCATCAATAAATGCCATAAGTTTGTTTATATCATCATTATTTTATGAGTCATTAAACATCAAAATGGGTCCGGGACTAAATAAACACCCTGCATAGAGAGTGTAAAAGATCATAAAATAATTTTTCTTGAATTTATTTTTTAGAAAAAATAATATTTCATATTTGTTTCATTTCCTACAGACAGGTGCCGAAAATTATATTTTTGCAGATTTCATTTCCAAAAAGATTTAATTTATTTTCAATTGGAGCTTTAATCAATGTGATGGCAACACTTTGAAAAAAACCATTTTTTTCCCATGAATGCGAAACGTGCTTAATTTTAATTTTTATTTTTTACGAAAAAAATTATTCAAAAACATAGTTAAAATATTTATTTAAAAATTCATTAAAAATAGAAATTTAATTTTAAGATTAAAACATTAGTATCATTTAAAAGATAAATTTTTGATCTTTAACTTCATGTAAATATCTTTTTTTGCGGTAATATTTTCGGAAGTTATAGCAGAAACACGTCAAAATTTCGCTTAATTTTTAAATAAAAAAAATTTTAGTTAAAAATTCGAAAAACTAACCCCCAGGTGCACATTCCCGGCCTCCAAGGTATACACGTGCCGAATTTGGTAGCTGTAGGTTGAATGGTCTGGCCTGTAGAGCGCCAACACACACACACACACACATTCAGCTTTATTATAAGTATAGATTACAAATTAAAATATTTATACAAATATTAAAATTAAATATTATAAAAATATTACATACAAATTAAAATATTTAAAAATTTAGAATATAGGTAGAATATAATTTTCGTGGTGGCGACATTTTATTTCACAGTTTATAATGTGGACGCTACATAAAAGAACGTCAACCGAATTTATTAGTGTTGACTTGTGTGACAGCTTTCGAATCCTGGATAAGGTTAACCTTTTATATATTGACGGTACTTATAAGTACCAATAACTTTAAAACTTTATCGCACATCAGCCATTACTTATATTCTGATGGTACGTTTTAGAAGCAATCTTTTAACTCTACTTTTTCATGATAGATGGCAATAGTTGTTCTAGGCTGATGAATTTTGCCAGGAAGAAAGCTATTTTCGAACGGACATTGTATTCTTTTGCTGCCATTTTCTATGGATTGCCGCTCTTATCTTTTATTTGCTATAAATATATAATATCAAACCAAATTTAAGTGTTGTATTTTTTTATTCATTCTATATTGTCTTAGAATATTATTTGCCCAATCATTATAAGATAACAGATTATGTAATGTGATTAACGGTCGAATTATTCGATGGTACATAAGTACCGCCAGTACACGTAGTATTGGAGAAAAACTTGGTTTCATTTTGCCCATGTAATCATCTATAGTATTTCTGTTTGTTATAATGTAATTATGAAAGTGTAGTGTAGTAATATGTTTTAGTATTTTTTATAGATTTCAATTATAGATCTTTTAAAATTATTTATTTATTTATTTTTTACTAACACTGTCAAGAGCGTTTGAAAATGTTACTATTGAATGTGAATTTGCTTTTGCATTCTGAATAAAAAAATAAACTAGATTTTACTTGCAAAGTACAAAGGAGACTAAAATATGGTACCAAAATTGATGTTACCGCACCCATTCTTGTAAAAGACTACAATGGGCACATGGAAGGAATTGATAATGCCGATATGTTACGTGCTATTTATGATAGGGAAAAGAAATCGAAAAAATGGTGGCACAGGCTTTTATTTTTTGCTATGCTAGAAATGGCATATGTAAATTCATATATGGCATATGTGGAAGTGCGTCGTGAGAAAATGTCGTCCCTCGAATATAAGAGCTGCATTACCAAAGGATTACTAACAAAATCAAAACCACAACCAAAACGAAAAGGGAGACCTAAATCTAATGGAGATGAACAAACTTTTTGAGCAAAAAAGGGAAGAAAAGGAAATTTTTCTGTTTCTAATGATGTTCGTTTACAAAATAGAGGATACGATTGGCCAACACTCATGTCAAATCAAGGACTTAGTGAATTCTGTGCACTCAAAAATATTTAATCAAAACCGCATTCAAAATGCTCAACTTGTAATAATATATTTTTGTGCGTAAATAATAATAAAAAAAAGATTGTTTTTACGATTATCATCAAATGTGAATTTCTACCTTTATTATGTACTAGCCGCCTTTGGCGACCAGCCGGTTCGCCAGTATTACCGCTCGCTACAATATTCAATTAAATATTTTAAGTAACTGGACTCTTAAAGGATTCTCAAACAAAACATTTTTAATCTTCCAATTTTGATAGTCATACCAAACTTATACTGTTTAGATCGTTTCGTTCAATTTTTTCGTTCAATATTTTGCTAATTTGTTGTCATTTCCGGCAAAACTTCAACTTTAATTTAAAATGTAAATGATGAAATTGCAATTAATATAAAGATATTTTTTAAAAAAACCAAGCGTTTTTATTTTATTTATCATCTTTATTGTTAATTATTAATTATTATTATTATTGAATGTGAGTATTGCAAACAGAATCGCTCGGTATTTAAGTCTTATGTTAACTACAAAATATTTTTCATAATTTATGTAATATCTCAAAGAATAATTCAACAAAAATTTCTCGGATTCAGCATAAAATTCAGTTTTCCGTTTTGCTTTCAAAAGGATTGAAATGAAATCAATAATAATATTTTGTTCCTGCCTATAAATATATTTCAAAAATTATGAAGTCTAAATTTAATGCAGTAAGGTATCATATTCTGAGAAATATTCTGAACACACCAAATTTTAAATAAATGAATGAATGTTTCTGTTTTCCACGATCAACTAAGACTTATTTATGAAGTTTCGAATGTTAAAAATTTAGAAAAACTCAACATTTTCATAATCTTAGCCAATTAATCTTGAGAAACCTGCGCGCTGATTGGCGTATTTTCTTTGAAACGATCGATGAAAAATCTAAAATTATCCTTTTTTTATTGAATAGTGATATTCAAATTTTCATAAATCAGTCAGTTTAAGTGACTGGAAATTAACTCTTAAAAGTCAGTGATTTAGTTGATTGGAAATTAACTCTATGACCACCATAAAATCTGTGCTTTCTCTTGCGGTGTATGCATTCTCCTTAATATCCGCTCGAATAAAACACCACAAACAAAAGTACTACATAGAACAAATATATCAAAGTAAACACAACATTGCAATAGTTGCCAAAAACAAAAGAGAGAAAAATGCAATTAATAAGCAGACGATATTTAGAAAAGTACAGATATTTAGACTGGAAAATGAAATTATCTGAAATTAACCACACGCGCAGACGATATTTACAAAAATAAAAATATTCAAACCTGAAAAGGAAAATATATGAGTTATTCCATCAATAAATGCCATAAGTTTGTTTGTATCTTCATTATTTTATGAGTTATTAAACATTAAAATGGATCCGGGACTAAATAAACACCCTGTATAGAGAGTGTAAAAGATCATAAAATAATTTTTCTTGTATTTATATTTTAGAAAAAATAATATTTCATATTTGTTTCATTTCCTAAAAACATGTGCCAAAAATTATATTTTTGCAGATTGCATTTCCAAAAAGATTTAATTTATTTTTAATTGGAGCTTTAATCAATGTGATGGCAACACTTTGAAAAAAGCCAATTTTTTCCCATGAATGCGAAACGTGCTTAATTTTAATTTTTATTTTTTACGAAAAAAATTATTGAAAAACATAGTTAAATTATTTATTTAAAATTTCATTAAAAATAGAAATTTAATTTTAAGATTAAAACATTAGTATCATTTAAAAGATAAATTTTTGATCTTTAACTTCATGTAAAAATCTTTTTTGTGCGGTAATATTTTCGGAAGTTATAGCAGAAACACGTCAAAATTTCGCTTAATTTTGAAATAAATAAAATTCTAGTTAAAAATTCGAAAAAATAACCCCCAGGTACACATTCCCGGCCTGCAAGGCATACACGTGCCAAATTTGGTAGCTGTAGGTTGAATGGTCTGGCCTGTAGAGCGCCAACATACAAACACACACATACACACATTGAGCTTTATTATAAGTATAGATAAAATAAAATTATGTCAATTTGATAATTTCTTTGTTTTCTTATAAGTGTTTTTTGGTTATTTAGCATTTTTAAGAGCTTAAATTTCATTAAATATACCATCCGTAATTTTTTTTCTATTATGAGGAAATTTATACATAGTGTACTGACGGTACTTTTAAGTATCACTTTAATTAATTAGTTCTAACAAATTAAATTTCGCACCAGGAAGAATTTTTTTCTTGTATGGTCTTTAATTATCAATATGGCAGCTAAAAGAATATATTTATGAAGCAATTTTCAGTAGTTCATAATGCAATAAATAAAGGGTTAAAATATTTTGTCTTTATTCTAAGAAGCAATGAATGTTACAACCTTTCCATATTTCAGCACATTCATTTCGACAACAAAAAATAAATAAATAAAAGAATTCAAATTTGTTCTCTAGTAAAATATACCTCATAAATATTCCTTACTTTTTAAATCCTCGGTAAGTCCATTATTTTCGATAAATTTGAATTTTTGCTCATTAAATGATATTACCAAATGGGAATTTCCTATAAAAAACTTTGTAGAACTGAAATTATGTAATTTTAATGAAACTTTAATACGTAAATCATATTAGCTATTTCTATTTAATATTGTTGCACAATAAATAATATTTTCTCAAAAATAGTTGTATTTTTAAAAAAATTACTCTATTGTAATTTCTTTGTTTTTTTAACTAGGTAGATGAGCATTTAAATTGATTAAATCATTACAAAAGTTAAAAAAAACAGAAGTTTTCGAAAAAAAGTGCGCATTGAATATGGTAATGTTTACGTTCTTTTATCGACTGAGTTAATCTTTTTCTTTGTAAAATTCTTGTGATTGAGCTATCTTACAATATAAGTGGCTCTATTATAGTTAATAGAGTTGATAAAATCTTATAAAACGGCGATGCATTATTATGTGCAAAGTTTATGAGCAAAGCAGGGATAAAAACAATTTCATTAGAAAAATAAATGATTTCAATTTCGTCAGAAAAAAAACAAAAAAACTCTTGAATGCGAAAACAATCACAGTTCTTTTTTCTTTTCTTTTATTCCATTTTTTTTTTTGCTCTTGTGTAAAATGAATAGAGTTTTTTCACATATCTTCTCTATTAATTTGGAGCACTTATTTGCTTTTCGGTTTTAGAACTAATATAAAAGTTCATAAATAACCAGATTTTGAGTTTCTATCTGTAAGCCTACTTCCAGAATAAATTTGAATTTGATAATATTGTCCAAATAATTGAAATTATATAGTAACCTGAGATCCATTATGTTTTTCTCACACCCATTCTTTTGTGATCATAGTAGTATACATATATAAACTAACTTCCATTTGAGCCCTTTACAGTAATAGCATTAATTTAATCATATCAAGCAGTTTTGAAAAACTGCTATACATTTTATTTAAACAAAATAAAATTTAATTTTGAATTTTATTCTGTTATATAAACATAGAATATCCTGGTTAGTCATATAACGCAGCAAAATTAATTTGAGAAATGGATCTAGTAGTTGATGCTGAAGTCTGTATCAGGGTTTTATTTTGAGATTCTCACTAAAGTAGAAAAGAGAAGGGGATTAGGCGATTATTGATGACATATCTATGGGTCATGAACTTTCAAATGAAATAATCGTTAGTGAAATAGAACCAATAATTGTGGTTAAGGAACTAATTTTTTTAGTTTTGTTAATTACTTTAAATATATAGGTTATAACAATATACTGAATAGAAATATATTTTTTAGCATAAAACACTATAAGTGATAATAAAAGGTTGCAACCGAGGTTGTGAACCGTATTAAAGGGAAAGTGTGGCATCTTTTGAATGCTAAAACTTTTTTTCTGAAGAACTCTAAGAGAAAAAAATATCCCTCAATCGTGTTTTGATTGCAGATAAACCAAACAAATTAAGTTCTATCAATTCGTTGCTAAATGCATTTTAGAAAGGAATTTCAAAAATGCACATCTGTTTAGTTGCTTTTGAATAGTGATTATTAAGAACCAAACCTTAGAATAGATAGAATGGAAAACCTTCTTTCTCAACCATGCTATGCCTTACAATATTTCACCAAATTGTAGCCGGTCTATTATTATTCTCCTATTTAATCTTTACCCTATACGGCCAAATTTAATTTTAATCAAAAGTCTGAATCAATCTGAAATTATCTTGCAAATTCTTATTCTATATCTTGGTGTGACTAGAAAAATTAGACAGTTGGAACACCGACCCAAGTAAAGTCATTGTCAACTACCCACGATTACCACAATTAGAATTTCGTCTAAATTTGATCTTAAATTGCTTTAACACGGGGAATGCATGTAAATCAAATTCCTCTAAATCAGATGTTATGTAACAAAACTCGGTTCCTGACTTATTTCGAATTAATTGTGATAAAATGTTCTTTTGGGTCCCTGAAATTTCTAATAGGCGTATTTTGCTTAGAACTCTCTCGAAACATGCATTTTCAGATACATAAAAGAAATGATACTGAGTTGGGAACAAAACCAATAGATGGGTTGATTTAATCATTTGATATTTTTTACTTTATATTTTCTTTCCTCAAAAATGACTAATACTTTTACTTTTGTAATACTTATAATAATACTTTTGTAATAATTTTGAATTTTCGCCATAAAAGTCACTGTAACCACAAGAAGAGCAGCAAATAAATTAATTTTAGAAGCAGATAAAGAGTTAACAATATACAAATCACAGAAGATTATTTTTTACTACACGCCTTTACTGTCCAACTGGTTCGTTAACGGAATTAACGCTAATATTTTCAAGTTTTAAGCAAGTTTTGATAGTCATATGCACTATTATAGAAACCTTATGCTATTCTGTTCATTTACCATGTTTCTTACTAATTTTGCTCAGTCGTCAATAACAGTAAAAAATGGAAAACCATTATAATTTTGCTATATTTTATCGGATCTTCAGAAGTTTGGTATCGTTGGAAATAGCCTTCAGGGACAGATTTGTTTACGTAGAAATACTGATCAGCCGAGTTAATTAACTAGTAACTCGAAAATTCTCCATTACAAAAGTCAAGATTTTTCAATAAATTCATTCAGCTGGCCTTTTTTATGTTTCTTTCCAAAATTCTCAGTAGTTTTTGAGAGATACTTAATATTGTTTGTTGAAAACACCTCTCAAAAAAGGAACAGCTCAACGGGAATCATATATTAAATTAATTTCAGCCTACTAACAGCACAAAAAAACATTTTTATTCAAAGAACTTTCGGAAGAATAAATCCGATTCAGGTTCTTAGAACACGATTCGAATTATCCTTAATATAAGAGTGACTTTTCAAATTCTGAATATGTATTTTTGTCTTGCTTTTATTGAAATGAAACTTTTTCATTGCCTTTCCATTCATTAATCCTTCAGCCTTTTTTTGGTCCTGTTCTAAGAAATAAATTATCTGAATTTATGTGGCGAAAGAAATACGTCATTTAGACAATTTTCTTTAATCACTGGTTAGTGAAATGCGATTAACTTTAAGACATTTTAGCCAATAAATTTAAATGAGGTATTCATTAAAATGAGAGAATATTATTTTCAGGGGGAAACGATTATTAATCTGATGGGAGAAGATTTATTGTGAAGTTATTTTCTCATAATAAAAAAAAAACTTACACATTTGGTTTTCACCTATGTTTCAACAATATTTTAATTATTTCAATGCTCTAAGCAAAAGTTAAATATTTGAAAATTTATCTGAAGAGTTTATAATTTGAACTTAATAAGATAATAAATTTAACGATAATAATAAAATTTTAAATTACAAAAATATTACGCAAGAAAAAGTTAATTAACGGCATGAAATTCCTCTTATTTGATTAAAGGACTGAATGAGCTTAGTTTTTATGATGATAAATCAATATTTGGAAAACATTTTTTATCTGACCATTATATGAATTATACAGGACAAAGAGTTGTAGTCTCCAAATAAATTGACTTCAAGATTTCAGAGAATCTTCACAATTCAAGCCACTCTAAGCTTGGGGGGGGGGGGGGGGAGTATATTTGAAGTTGTATCCATGTGACTGCGAGACGCTAACTGAAAAATGTAATGTATTAGAAGGTTGAAAACTATTATGAACTTTTTACTTTAGAATAATTAATTTGAAATAAATTTTGGATAAAATCTAAAAAAGGCCTGCCTATTTCATCACCCAATTTACACAATAAATTAAAAAAAAGCTAAATGGATGAAATTTTGTACATGTTTAATTATCAGATTTGTATATCTGTGTTAAATTTTGAAATTCCAGTTTCATTACAAGATAGTGCATTTCAGCCTCTCTATTTTTAGATATTAAAACGTGATTATTCATAAAAGCAACATACTAGGAATATGAAATTTAATTTTAAGTGTTGATAAATAAACTGAGAAAATCGAATTTTAGATTTGAAAATATACTGATATTTTCGATAATAGAATATTATCGAATTTTAGATTTGATTAGTCGAAGAGATGAGAAAATATACTGAAATGTTTTCTTTAAAAGAAGAAGCTTAGCAGAAGCATATTTTGTTAGAATATGGAAAAATTGTGAGTTGGCTGAAGCTTCTTGATGGACTGCATGTTACTTTTAAGTTCTTTTTGTGAAATCCCAGTATTTGTTGACTGGTATGCTATATATAAACTGCGTGATGAGGCATACGAAAATCCCTCATTGACACAAAAAATACTATTAATTAGAACTGCTGTATGAAAAACCGAATGATGAACAGCCTTTTTGTTACGCAATGGCTGATGTATTCAAAACGAACTAATACAAATGAATTGTGTCTGGCACATTATCATATGGTGAATTTTCTAACAAGAGGCTCAAAATGCTCATTTTACATAAACATAACTGCAAAGAGGAAAAAGAAGGAATCATTATAAGGATATTCGAAAAATATCCTCTACGTAATCAAAGAAATTTAAGATTGAACACTCTGCATAAAGCCAATGAATATATAAATAACATATACGAATTAATTTCCACATTAAAGTATGAATTAACTAATTAATTGAATGGTAATTAACTACTAGAATGAAATTAACTATTTAAATGAATTATAAAAAATGGTGTATTTTTTAGATTTCTGCTTTATTTACTTGCAAACTGCTGATCAAGAGTAATGATAATATGGTAATAAATCAATTGAGCAAAAAGAAAAAGAAAATCAGAGAAGTAATGGAAGAATTTAGAGACAAAAACTAATGAACTATGCCAATTAACTAGATTAATCAGTTTGTTGATTGGATACCTATGCTCTAGATGTCATTTCCATCGAAACCAATTACTTAAATATGCGGTGATAAATAAGAAAGTTACACAGTTATTCCATTTTTTTTATTAACATCTGTATCATTCTTAATTGATGCAATTCAAGGTCATTTGAAAAAATTCAATGCATTCAGATAATTTAAACTTTTTTTATACTAACCCGGCAGAGTAAGTTCCATACTGGTGGAATGGTTTTGAGATGGTCTATTATTCAAAGAAGGGGTGTAAGTTATTATCATTAAGGGTGGATTAGAGGGAGAAATGTCCGCTATTCATTTTGACAGCGACGAATTGTTTAGAAACTAGATAGTTTCATATTATAACGGATAGAAACACGAGTTAAATTTTATGTCGTGAATTCTAAAATAATTTTCTAATTCTCAGTGGATGAATCCATTTCACCGAAATATTTGTTAACAAACCTATAACTGTACTCAAGACTTTACTATAAAACCCATAACTGGTATTATAACTCTCCAGAAATCAGAGATTTAATATTAAAAATTCAGTGCTTATCTTGATAAAGGCATGGCATCACAATAAGTTTATGAAAATGTGGAATTAAATTTTAGACGACAGTCACTATTACCTTTTTCACATCATTGTGACGTACAATAAAATGATAGATACTATTACGACTCTTCTACGTGAACACATTTCTTTTCAGAATTGTTTCCCTCATTAGGCCATGGCCTAAAATTTAGATGTTTAGTATAAGACTGAGGTATTACATCAATACTGTACAGTAGACTTGAAAACTTACTTCTTGACATATTAATGGGATTTTTGCTTAATGAAGGAAACTTTATTTAACCTACTGACTTGAAAGTATTGTAATTGGTAAAGATTAAAAAAAATTGCAAGTCAACGGTTAATATTCAAATTCAGAAGGAAATACGAAGTCACGCAGTTAATGATTTCAATTTCAATTAAGGCCATCGCATTACCTATTAACAAAAACCATACTTACGACGTCTGCCCCCAACAAATCAGGAACACATTTAAAGAGGGATTTTCTGTTTGATGAATATAGGTTTTACATAATCAAAAGATAAAATGAAGAGAAAAGAGAGAAAAGGTTCACGATAGTAATTTGGGATATATATATCTTGATATAGGACATTTTTAAATTACCAAGAATCAGAAGAAATGGTACTTACTGTAATAAGTAGGAGTTTTTACAATTCGAATTGCCGCAATAGATAATTTGTTATATTTGCAAATTTAATTTTTAGAAAATTATTATGTGTATACATATGCAGTTATTTATTATTTTTATATTACAAAGATATAATGACTTACAACTAATTACTGGGAGAAAAGACAATTTTAGGATCGAAGGTAAAAGATCAAAATTTTCAGCTGTATCCTAGTCAACAAATGGCGCACTAAAAGGTTATTCAATACCCTTAGATTTAATATAGATTCGAGCTTGATTGGAATTTTCTCCAAGGTTTCGATTTGATCAAAGTTTTAGAAGATATAATTAGAAGATTTTAGCTAAATTCTTATCATTTCTAATTCACGATATTTTACAAAACATTAACAAATGTCAGAAGAAGATTTTTAATAGTTTTCAAATTGGATGTTTAGTGTCCGAAATTCAAATTTATAATTAAATTTTAATTAAAAGTTCATACAAATGTCAATTATATGAATCCTCAAAATAAGAGGATTTAATTTATACTTCTTATACAGTTCATCAATGCGAAACTATTATTACATAAAAATTAATAAAACTGGAACAGCATAAAATCGAAGCATGAATTTCCTACGAAAATATTGTACAGTTGAAATTTAACTAAACGATAAAATCTAACAATACAATATATTTAAATTATCGCAAGATGAGGCCATTGGCAACTTCATCTATTATATTGCATATGAGGCAGAAAAATCCATTTTTCATATAACTTGATTAAAAATAAATAAATTAACAAATTGTAGCAAATAATAATAAGAGTAGACTTTTACTAATAAATAAATTTAATTTGTTTCAAATTGGCAGCCTTATCCAGTGATGCAGTGGCGCAAACGCTTATTGAAATTCTCAGCAATGGGCCTAAGTCTTCTGCCTTTAATCTATCCCATTCCCACCGAAGCAATTGCTTTAGAGAATCCAAACTTTTAAGTCGTTTAGTGCAAGCTCTAGACTCCAAAATTGACCAGACACTGTAACCATGTGATTGAGATTCGGCGAGAATTGTGCCCATTCTCCAGATGATAACACGTCCAGAAAATGAGCCTTGCACTACTATTCTGTCTTTTTAGCCTTGTGAGTTGGTGTGGAATCTTGTTGAAACTCCCACTTTACATTGCCGAAGTGCGTTTTGGCCCACGGAAATACAACAGCTTCTAGAATGTCCCGGTGGTACACTTTTTGAATTATTTTAGGTCCCTCATCCACAAAAAAAACCGGAGATGTTTTGCCGCTTGCACAAATTCGGCCCTAGACCATGACCGACTTCGGATATTTGCGGTGTTCAATAATTGCTGAAATGTCTGAAGTGTCCTATAGTTCTAGGAGTTATGAGCTTTTAATCGTTAAAGAGCTTCTCTTTAGTGAAAAGGAATCTCTCTCAACGCTGACTTGCAGCCAGTTTCAAAAACTTTCGCCGTCTTTGGAGCCGCACTAGTTTGTTTTCTTCAGTGAGAAGCTGAACTTTTTGGATCTTGTAAGGCTTTAGTCCAATCTCTGATTTTACTGTTCATTGCCCCTTATTCCAAGTTCACGAGTGATCCTTCTTATGGAAATCAGCGAATTTCATTGAACTCGGTTTTTAATAACCTTACGGCTATTGAAAGTGTTCATCATACGTTTTTATTCACTTCCTGGACTTTTACCATCATTGCCAAGCTTTTTGAAACTATAGATTGTATCAGACACTGTTTGCCGAGGCACATAAAGCAAACGAACGACTTCATACTGTTCGCTTCTTTGCTTAAACAACTCTAAAATAGCATATCTTTTGCTTGGCATTGTAAAAAAGCTGAAAAAAAATGCTTAAACTAAAAGATACATTATGAAATATGTTATAATTGAAGTGGCAGAGAAAAAGAAATGAACAAAAATTTAAACGAAATTAATTAACTTCTATTATTTTGATGTAATAACATTGTCCGAGATTTTATGCCGCACCCTGTAGAATCTCATTTTCTTTTTTACAATTCCTCAATTTCGTTTTCACAAATTAAGAAAAGGTAGGGAAAGAAAACTAAAGAGGATTCCTTTATTCAGATAAAAAGCCAACAACAATTAGTCGATAAAAATCTAGAATTCGGACAAAAATCATAATGAAAAATTACTGTACATGAACAAAGAAATCGTAATATAATAATCGAAATTAACCTTAAAACACCACAGTTCGAAGAAAGGCAAAAAAATGAGGATAGAAATTCAAATTTATTAAATAAATTATTCCTATAAAGAATAAGACTTAAACAGCCGTTAGTGTTTAAATATACAAAATTATTCATTTTATTTATTAAACTGGAAAATGTCAAGGATTTTCAGGTTATTCTTGGGAAGATAGAAAGACACAAGTCTAGACATCACGTGTTTACTTTAATTGAACTTTTTAAAAGTTTGCATCAAATATAAGCCTAATTATAGAGGGAAAGTTTCATATGATAGTTTATTGTTAGCGTTTGTTCAGGATGTTGAAAAGATTTCTTGGAAGATAAAGAGGAAGGAAAAAGGAGCCAAATGGAGTTCAAAATTTATAATTTATCTACTTCTACATGAATATTCAATTCATCTATAATTTATCTGCTTCTATGTGAAAATGATAAATAAATCAACGGGACTAGTCTTCTCAAAACTTCTTGCACATTCTCAAATGAATTTCTCATGCCTGAGAACGGCTTACAGGGCATTAGCACACAATAATTTCGAAATGTAAGAGGGTATTGTGTACATTAAATCCGTCGGTGCCAAACGTCCTCTCGATGGTGTGGTGTGGAAGTTTGAATAGGGGTGTCAGCTCAAGTGCCATCCTCGTCATCTGACAGTGGCTCGAAATTCCTAAATCTTTTACTAAATCTATAGCAAGAAGATTTTTTCTAATTTTATGGGAAGAAGATGTAATTCAGACTGATTTTTGCCCATCGATTGGCACCAAAATTTGGCATAAATTCCAGTTGTAGTCACAAGATAACATACCAAATTTTATTGTTTTAATTCATTACATTTATGAGCAATTGCATTTATATGCATGTGGAAATATAAACTACCAGATGGTATACCGTTTGATATATTTGAATTTTTAAAATGTAATAAGTATCTATATTTTCTACTAGATTTTTATCTACATTGTTTTTTGCATTTTGTAGTTATTCCGCTTATTTGCACTTGAACAGTCAAACAGACAAATTTATTGTGAATGGATTTCGTTCAAAAATTGATAGAAATCTACAAATTTGTTCATAATACCATGTATCAAATTTAGCATGTCTAGCTCAAGACGTTCCTGAGTTATCGTGTTCGCACACAGAAAACTGACAAATATAAATAATGCAAAAAAAAAGTTTTTCGGATGCAGGGAGGTCTGAAACGTAAAGCTTTATCGAAATCTCAAGTTTAAATACTTTGACGATTACAATTCTATTCTTTGTGTACGCGAAAAAAAAAACTGGATTTCGTTAAAGAAACAATTTCTTACTGTATATTCCTTTAAAAAATCGCAGTGTTTAAATGATCTTAACTGCGTTGTGTGGCTGCACGTGAAAAACTCTTAATTAAAAAATTCTCTTGCATTTTAAAACTTTTTACTGCATTCGAAAGAAGCTGCTGTTACATGTCATGACCTTCATGGTCTTCTGGCTTGATTTTTTGAAAATTATTTTTATTTCTTTGTTGTTTTTTATATTTAGTAACAGAGCATCCACTTTATATCTGCTCAAATATTGTTTGCAATTTTGTATTGCATACGAAATTCACAGCGAGAAAGTATTGTAATCGTCAAAAAATTCGACTCCAAATCTTCGATAAGTCTATCTCTACGATCTAGATTTACCAGAATAATAATAATAATAATAAAAAACGTTGTAAATTTTTAAAAAGCATTCAATGATGAAATATATAGAGTACTTACAAAAAATTATACATTTTTTAAAATAAAATTTTCGGCTAAATCTTTCAATGAGATAATTAATTTTCTGCTTATCTATAAGTATGAGAATATAAATAAACTGAAAAACGTATCATGTCTATGAAATTCAGTGACTTTGACACTAAAATTGCTAACTTATATCAAATTTACAACACTATCACGAACAGAGATCCAACTTTATTCCTTTTAGTTCAAAGCGAAGTTAAACATTAAACGTTTCATAATGTGTAAAGAAAGGAGAAAATTGAAAGAAGAATATTTCTGCTTATTTGTTTTAATTCACTTAAGATTCTTGTAAGTGATATTTGTTAATTAATTTGGTTGCATATCAGAAATCGTTTTGAAACATCTTCTCTGAAAGAAGAATGTATGTTTGCACATGACCGTCTATCTTTTAATTCTCTACAGCCCTCTCAATCTACTTCATTTGAAGCTATAAAATTTGCTACAAATAAACTTTGAGATCGTGCCCCTGGGAGCGATTTCTTTGAACTTTTTATTGATTAAAAATTAGGGGAGATTTGAATATCTTTCTGCGATAAATTCTGAACTTATTATTGCGCAAAAAAAAAATTCTTTCCCATTTTAAAATATATATAAAAAAATGTATTTTTAAAGATACAAATTTATTGATAGTGTTAATTTTGATAATTAAGAAAAAAAAATTTCTGCTTAATTTCTAACAATGAATTTTATTGCTGCAACGAAAATCAAAAGGTTTTCATTGTTTTTATCAAACTTTAATCGTTTGATTTTCTTCTACTGTAGAAGGCTGAGGAATTTCTGTGTATTTCTTTATTAACTCAGAATATTCAAATGATGCATGCATACAATTAACAGGCAAAAACCGAAAGTGAAGCCTCAGTATCACGGAAAACAGCATGCATTCAGAAGTTGGATTACCCTAATAATTACGTTTGGCACTTTGAGGCAATTAATTAGACTACATGTAAAGTTCTTCACTTATGTAATTAACAATAGATATGAGGCCGTTAAAATGGCGTGTGTTTAGTGTTTATCATAATTCCATGTTTAAAAATATCTTGTCGAGAAAATCATAAGCCGAAAGTCATGTATAAGAAATTTAATTGAATTTAAATTCTACCGATATTCTCGGGGAAATAGTTGTCTACCAGAAGCTACTATTATGTTATATTGCATCTTATGAGATCCATCATAATGTCACAATGGCCCGGAAAAATTGTATAACGTTCGATGAATAAAGTCAGGGATATATTGTCTATTTTTAGATGCGGGAAACTTTTGCACGGTTTTGCGCCTGGACCAGGAAGCTTTAATTTCACTAAAATAGAGATAAACAACTCAGAAGGAAATGTCTATTTTTTATTTTACAACACACACACACAGACACAAACACACACACACACACACACACACACACACACACACACACACACACA
>JAPMOR010048019.1:0-18047 GCA_026543865.1 Argiope aurantia | reverse complement strand
ACACACACACACACACACACACACACACACACACACACACACACACACATATGTAAGGGGGGATGAAAAGTTTCAAACCTGACCGAAAGGGGACAAGTTTGACTAACTTGGAATTTGAAATATTTTTGGATTTTATTGGCACAAGAGCCATGGTGTTGACTATGCTACGCCAAACTCTTTTTTTGATTAAAATATATAAAATTTCAGCTATAAAAAGCTATGTGAAAACCTTTGAGAAAGATGAAAAATATGGAGATAAAAACCTATCTATTTCAAAAATGCAAAAATTTGAGCATGTAAATTTGAGCATCTTGCCAAGTAAGAAAGGCAATGGAGTGTTCGTGTTTTGAAAAAAAAAAAAAAAAAATGCAAACGCTGAGCATTGAAATTTGGGCATTCCGACAATACATGTTGGACAGACATTTGACAGTCACACTGAGAACATAGAGGTGGTTGTTCACCTAGCAATAAGTGGAGATGGGTGAATCTAGTATGCCTAGTACGTAAACGGGTTAACACTGTGGCTGCTTTTCGATTCGGTATTGAAGACCACGATTGCACATGAGGTTTAATAGCATGTATTTTATTGTTAGTTTAAAAGTCCCACTGAGCTTGCCATTTGGAACAAAGAAAAATTTTAGAGTGTTTATTTAAGTCTCTTACAGGAATAGATGAGATCTCTGGAATGCTTGCCAATTTAGCAGCCTTGTCTACCTCCTCATTGCCCAGAATTCTTACATGAGAGGGTATCCAACAGAATAGAATAGTAAATTCACGGGAAATCAGTTTGTTAAAAATATCTAGAATTTTGAAAACCAAAGGATGATTATGAGGATGAAGATAAAACGATTTTTGTAATTGTAAAACACTTAGAGTCAGTATAAATAATAAATTTTTTCCCGGTCTCTCAGAAATTTCTTCTAATGCATATAAAACAGCAGTTATTTCTGCCGTAGAAATTGAACAAAAGGGATGAAGTGTAAAAGAAATGACTGTATCTGGTAAGGCAATAGCGAAAGAGACATGATTAGAGGATTTTGAGCCATCGGTATAAGTTGGAAGAAAGTCTTTGCATTGCAGTCTATGTTCAAAGAAAATTTGCTGATAAATAACTTCTGTTGTCTCAAATTGGCTAAAAGTGTTGAAGGGGTTTAAATATTGCATATTAAGATTTTTCAAAGGTGGAAAGTCATTTATCAGCTGTGGAGTAACGTGTAGATTAAGCAGGTTTTCTGAAAGGAAGTTTTGACTCTTGTAAAAAACACTGGTGAGGACGACTTTCTAGCCTCTTGCAGTCTAACTAAATAAGGGCGAAGTTTAAAATTATAAAATGGATCATTTGTGTTTGACTGAAATCTAAAATAATAGTTGAAAGTCAATATTCTTCTTATTACATCAAGGGAAGGTTCGTAAAATTCGATACAAAGACTTTTCACAGGGGATGTCCTAAAAGCTCCGGAACAAAATCTGAGTATTGTGTGATGAACAGGGTTCAGTGTTTTTAAAACACTTTTTCTGGCAGATCCATAAATTTCACTGCCGTAATCCAACTTAGAGAGAACAGTGGCTTTATATATTTTAATCAAAGAGTCTATTAAAGAGAGACGACGGCGTTAGTATGATATATATTTATTCTTCACAATAAGTAGACGTATAAGCATATAAGTAATTTATAGAATGAAAACAAAACAAGGTGATGCTATTCAAGCTAAAAGTATTTATACAGAATTGTTTGCTTGCTTGCTTGCCGTAATATCCTCCCCACCCTAGTCAACCTCCAGTGGTATGACCAGTTGAATTGGACGGGTAATCTCCTATCCTTTGACACGAAGGATGCAGGTTCGAATTCTTCCGTCTCGGCCATCGATTAATTTCACCACAAAAGCTTTCTTCCACATTTGTCGTGGTCTTAGATCTTCTTGTAATAGGACCAAGTCTCCTTGTACTCGTGGTAATTGCTTTACTTTACGTACTTGATGAAATGTACGTAACTCCAAAAGGTATTTTTTGGACCATCTTTTCCAAAATGTATCCAGTGGGTCTTGCTGTTGCCTGTAAATATTTGTGAGCTTGTTATTTCTAGACTCAGGTCCGGAAGGGACAGAGGTCAACTTTCGACCAGTTAGGGAATGAGCTGGAGTCAAAGCTTCCTCTGTATCATTCTCACCACGCTCATAAATCAAAGGTCGACTGAGGCGAGGCACTAATACGTAGTTAAGGCTTCCTCAACGGTAGAATTTTGATTTACGAGCGTGGTGAGAATGATACAAAGTAAGCTTTGACCCCAGCTCCTTTCCTAACTTGTCTAAAGTTGACCTCTGTCCCTTCCGGACCTGAGTTTAGAAATAACAAGCTCACAAATATTTACAGGCAACAGCAAGACCCACTGGATACGTTTTGGAAAAAATGGTCCAAAAAATATCTTTTGGAGTTACGTAGATTTCATCAAGTACGGAATGTAAAGCAATCACCACGAGTACGAATAGGAGACTTGGCTCTATTACAAAGAAGATCTATATACAGATGAAGTTCTATATACAGTAACAACGCCACTACCATCCATGCCACAAGAGTCTCTATCCGCTCCCCAAACTGTAGATGACGACTTTTAAGATATTCAAAGATTTTTCGCATTTTTTTCGTAATAATTTAACATGAGGGAGGAAGGTTAGCCTTTTGTCAAATATTATACCTAAGAACCGGATCTCGTCTAAAAATGGAATTATTTCATCGTTTAATTTGATTTATGGGTTAGAGTGAAAATTTCTTTTCCGGCAAAAGTGAACACTCACAGTTTTTGACGTAGAAATATTAAAACCACTATTATTGCACCATTGTGTGATACTATTAACTGCAACTTCATATTTAGCCCCGTTCATTGTGTGATACTATTAAGTTCATATTTATCCCCGTACATGAAATGTACAGGTCATCAACGTATAAATGGCCCTTCACAGTAGGCGATAGTTTTCTTAAAATGCTATTGATTTTTAAAATAAAAAGTGTAACACTTAAAACGCTCCCTTGAGGAACACCTTCCTCTTGGATGAAGAAGTCTGAAAATTTGAACTGCATTTTTACTTGAAATTTCCTGAGTTTCAAAAAATTCCATATAAAAATAGGTACGTTTCCTCTTAGTTCAAGATTATTCAAATCTTTCAAAATCCCGTACCACCAGGCCCGATCATACGCCTTTTCGATGTTGAAAAGTATGGCAACTAAGTGCTTTCTTTTGTAAAAATGCAAGGCGGATATCTGTTTCAAGGGCCAGAAAATTATCAGTGAAGAAAGAGATGGATGAGGAAAGAAGAATGAAGAAAGCTATTGTTTTCCAAGTTATAAATTATTCATAATAATCAAAGTTAATTAGTACGCTCAAGTAATTTACAGAGGCAACAGGGCAAAGCAATGGGATGATAGTTTGACGGATTCTGAGGATCTATTCCTGGTTTCAACAAAGGAATTATTATTACGTGTTGCCAAGTAGTAGGAAAGCAGTGTTTGTGCCAGATACGATTATAGAAAAGTAGTAAGGCTTTTTGAGACTCGACTGTTAAATGTTTGATCATGGATTAGCTAATATTGTCCTGTCCTGGAGAAGAGTTGCGAACGCTAGACAAACATGATTGTAATTCCAGAAACGTTAGATCGCAGTTGTAGGATAAAGTAGTTCGAGAATTAAAATTTAAAGATTGTGTTTCTGCTTTTTTTTTTTTTTTTTGAAATTCAAAATTTGTGAAGTGTAATTTTGGCTGTTAGAAGTATACGCGAAAGTTGTGGCAATGCAATTTGCAGTATCTCTTAAGGATGAAATTGTGTTTCCTTTATGAACTAAGATAGAAACGGCATTAGTGTGAGAAACACCTGAAGTCCTTTTTACTTTATTCCACAGATGGCTGCTGGATATTTTAGAGGTGATATTACAGACAAACTTTCACCACGAAATTATTCGACTGCGTCGTTGTATTTTTTGGATTCTGCTTTGGTATTTTTAAAATATATAAAATTTTGTGAAGTGGGATATCTTCGAAAAATACTCCAGCCCCTTTTTTTTGTTTTTTGTATGCCTGTTGGCAATCGGCATTCCACCGGGACATGTTTTGTTTTCTTCAAATGCCACGCGTTTCTAGAATAGAGTTATCTGCTGCGTCGATTCTAGTGTTGACAATAAGTTTTAATGCTTCCTCAATAGTTGAAGATTTAATTATATGAGAATTAATGTTAGCCAGAGAGGTGAGCTTCTGTCAGTCTGTTGCATTTAAAACATATTTAGGAGGATGATAAGAACCAATGGTACTGTGTCTACTATCTGTTAAAATTAAACGAAAGTGGTCACTATTATATAGATCATTGTCAACCGTTAAATTTGGAAAAGGCAGAAATGCTGGAGAACAAATTGCCAGAATAACTGAATGGAATGTTCGCGTTGGTAAAGGAAAATGCGTGTTTTTATCGGTACTTAAAAGGCATAAATAATGGTCAATAAGCAGTTATTCGATTTCTTTGACCTTGTGTGTTTGAATTACAGCTACCCCATAAAGTGTTATGACCGTTGAAGTTTCTCAAAATAATGAACGGAGATGGGAATTGGGAAATCAAGATATTCAAATCTGTTTAATTAACTGTTTCGTTGTGATGCAAGTAGAGACTGCAAATGGTGATCAAAGATTGCATATGAACGCGGATTGCCACTGTTTGAAGATTACTGTTCAAAATCAAAGGTGTGGATGGGATATTATTCGCTGTAAGAATTACAACGACACCAGATGCTCTATTTTGCATATGGTGCTTGCGAAAAATTTGGAAATTCAGAATATTATTTTTATCTGTTTTAAGATACGTCTCTTGAAGTGCAATACAGGTTGGTTGATATTTATAAATGACTTCTTTTAGTTCTGAATACTTGTTCACAAATCCTCTGCAGTTCCAGGAAATAAATGCGGCCATTAATTACAAATTAAAAAACAGTAAAAAGGAGAAACTATCTGAAGCAGAAGACTACAGATGGAGCGAGAAATCATCAAACTCACTGGTGAACATATCATCTTCAGATGGATGGACTTTAAGAAGTGAATCACTATCTTCACTAAGATTTTTCTTTCGAGAATCTTTCAAAAAATCTTGTCGGGAAGGTGATCGATTTGCAGTAGTGCTTAAAATATTTTGATCTCTTTTATTGGCTAGTAAGCGAGCACGTTTGCTAGATTTTGATTCTTTCACTTTCTCCTTATCATCTGACTTCTTCATCATTTTTTTATTTTCCCGAGCACTTTTTACATTAGTCCTTACAGGGGAGGAATTGTTCTTTGTTGACAAGGATATATTGTTATTATTTGGAGACTTATTTGATGGCGTTTTTATATTTAATAAATTATTTGTAGGAATTGCAGACGCATTTGCCTGTTCATCACTGCTAATGGTGGGATAAGGTGGATTTGGTTGAATCTCTGGTACAGGAGTTGAATTGGTAGTTGCCTGTGATATGGGCTGGGGAGGATGAGGCATTCTCCCAAGACATTTTAAATGCAAGAAGTTCGAGTCAGTCACTTTTTTTTAATTGTCATTAATTTATTGTTAACAGGAGTATTTGCTGCTATAGTTGATGCAAGATTATTTACAGCAGAGGTTCTTTGTTGTGATGGGGAGATTGATGAATTTAGTGCAGATGCGTAAGAGAGATTTGATTTTGGTGTTCTGTAGGTGACAATTTTTCGAGCATCTGCGAAAGAGAGATTTTTCGTTATTTTGACTGTCCGGATTTCCTTTTCTTGTTTAATGTGGACATGATCTGGAATACGATGGATAATCAAAATAGCAGTTATGGCATTTTGTTTCGGTAGAATTGCAGGTGTTGCTTTTGTGATCTAGATTAGAGCACCGAGCACAAATTTGTTTTCCCTGGAAAGCCATTGTTGTGTGGCCAAACTTTTGACATTTAAAGCAGCGTAGTGGATTAGGTATAAAATGTTTAACCGAGCATTTTATATAAGCTATTTTAACGGATATTGGTAGTACAGGTGTGTCAAATATAAGAATGAGATGTTTTTTTGGGAAGTTCTGGCCATTTCGTTTGATTTAATTCGGCGGACTGTTATGACTTCTTGCCTTTTCATACATGACTTCTATTAGAAGTTTTCCACTGTTCAGTTTTTTAATTGATTTTACCTCAAGTGCAGAGATACTTTTATGATTTAAAATGAGAGAAATGTTTTTCAAGTTATTGTTTTCAGGAAAAAACTATAAAAAAATTTGTAAAAAGCATTACTGTTTTGATTATTAGAAAAACGCATGCAATATTTAGAAATATTCGGGCCCGACAGCAACGCCCACCATGGAGCCCATCAAGGGATAGCAGCCACCGTCTCCAAACATTTCCAGCCTCGGCGCTTACCAAGGTGCTAGCCGGAACCTATACGCTGAAAGTCACCCCCGGGGACAGTGACCACCCTTAACACCAAGCCCAAGAAGTGACCCTTTCGCTTGATCCTCTTGAGCAACCCAGTCAAATGTATGGGATACCAGCCGAAGGATATACCAGGGACCGAAATGTACCACCTATCTTACGGGTCGCCACGCACGGCAAACACGTGGGGTTTTTGGCTGTCCATGAGAAGGGAGAAGCAAGAAGCAAACAGAGCGGCGACAACTTCTCATGGAGAGCACCCTCGCTTACCGTCGAGGGATGGTAGGATGAAGGAGAGAGAAGGGGCAGGGGGGGGGAGGGAAGAGAAAAAGATTAAAAGATCCCTATGAACCTCGGGATTGGGACACCCGCGCCCACCTAAAGACGGTGAGCCCTTGATGAGAATTACTTTGACTAAAGCACTTCAAAGATCCATCTTTGTTTAATACTTCTTGCGTATTTTAAAATTTGCGGATTTATTTTTTGTGTATTTTTTGTATTTGGTTGTTTTTATACTGTGCTATTTCAAATTTTTTTTTCTTTTGTTTTTAGCCGAGTATGGAGAAAACTGAATAGCGAGTGGTGATAAAATATTTTTTTTATAAAAAGCTTATCTCCAACGGATATTAAAACGTATCTAGATACTACACTGGGAGAATCAGCTTTTTCATTTACAATTGTTAAAATATAGGTTGCAGATTTTAAACTTGGTCGCACAAGCTCTCTGAATGAGGAACGTTCTGAAACACCAAAATCAGCCATTGCAAATGAAATCGTTAGAAAAGTTCACAAAAATGTTATGAATGATCGCCGATTGAAATTGACAGAGGTTGCTGAGTCTGTTGGTATATTCAAAAAAAAAAAAAGAATATATCATATTTTAGTCGATATTATGGATATGAAAGTTGGCAGCAAGATGGGTGCCGCTTTTGCTGACTTGGATCACAAACTGCAGCGCATAATGATATCGAAGCTGTACAATTCAAACCCAACTGATTGTTTGCAACGTTTTCTTATTGTGAATGAGACATGGATCCATCACTATACTCCAGAGACCAAACAGCAATCAAAGCAGTGGACAGAGAAGGATGAATCAGCACCAAAGAAAAGCAAACTGTGTGCCATATGCTGGTAAGGTTATGGCAACAGTTTGTCGGGAATTTAAGAGAATTTTACTATTGGATTATTTAGAAAAAAACAGGACCATCAATTCTGAATATTATGCTAATTTTTTAGATAAATTGCATTCAAAAATCAAAGAAAAAGGACCAGGTTTGACCACGAAAAAAGTCACATTTCGCCATAGCAATGTTCCTGTCCACAAGGCATCATTGTGATGGCAAATCTTCATGAACTGAAGTTTGAAATTCTTCCTCATGCATCATATTCTTTTGATATAATCCCTTCTAACTACAACCTCTTCCCCAACATGAAAAAATTTCTTGCTGGAAGGAAATTCTGTTCTGATATTCAAGTCATCTCAGCGACGAATGCCTAAATGTGGCCTTAGAAGAAAGCTCTTACAGAGAGGGCATCTAAGTATTACCGTAACGCTGGAGCAAGTATATGTTTTTGGAAGAAGACTAAATTGAAAAATAAAGTAATCATTAAACATATTTTTTTAGTTTCCTTGTCAGGCCGGAAATTTTTCTACCCACCCTCGTTTCATTGCAATTTTTCTTCAATCTGTGATTTGGTAAAAGCTTTTTCCAAGCGTTCCTGTTTTATGGTCAAAGTTGAAGAATGATTCCGATTCTACAATTTTTAAGATGAAAGAAGATAAATTTTCTTAATTTGTTTATTTCATTGATATGTTTCTCTGGAGCAAAAGGCTGCTGTTGAGGAAGAATCTCATTATTTGCAGCTGTTCAAAGACGATTAAACTCCCAAAATCATTTATCAGCTCTCAAAATCATTAATCAGTATAATAAAAAGATATAATACTACACATCTAACAAACTACAGATCTTCTGTGGGACCAGAATTAAGTCCAGCCATTTCTGATCAAAAATCCGAAGCAGTACCAACAGTCCAACTTTACAGTAATTTGGGAAATAACTGAAATGCATCAGCTTATATTAATGAAAGATCTAACAATTAACTATATTAAAATGAATAGTCTTAGAATTTTTTGAAAATAAAAATTCATGCAATCTCATAGTGAAATAATTAAATAGAAATTCAAAGAAAATAATTAAAAGGGATGTCTATTTGCTCCCGCCATTTCCTTTTGTGGGGTCAAAAAATGATGGCTTTGTTTTGTCTGAGAAGACCCTATCAAAGTTTCGTCCCAAATATTACACCAGTGTAGCGAAAATGTAATTTAAACCCATATCCGGATTTAATTCCATTGCTTAGCAACGAAAAAAATATAGATCAAATCAGAAGTTTCCCCCATTATTTCGAAATCCAATTAATGAATACATTTATATTAATGAACTGCACTTCCAAGTAGTCGAGCTAATTTCTAATCACAAAGGAACAAAAAAAATCAGACGTCATAAAAATAAAATGAGACAACCTGAAATTAACTGTGAAATGACAAGATACGAACGCATTTCAAAACACTATGACGTCAGCGAGTCTACTCCATTAGGAATTAAATGTGATGAATGTATTTTATATAACAAGGTGCCTTCCTTCAGTTCATTTTCATCAAAAATCCTTATTTACTGAAACACATAGAAATGAAAGGAAAAATTTCTATTAAGAAATTTGACTTCGAAATTTCAAAGAATCTCCACGTTTTAGACTTCTTTCAAGCTGAAAAAAAAAGTATGGGGAGTTACATCAGTCTATCTGAAAACATGATAATTCAAAATCGGAAAGAACTGTCATAATAAATTTAGTATGTAGAATAGTTTTTACACCAAAAATTGTAAATCAGTATAAATTTTGGATAAGGACGAATCCGTGAAGTTCAGAAGGGCACGAGCATGAACGGCCTTACCTTTCACAGGTAAGGTTATTTTTTATACTCGTATACATCACTATGATAACTTATAAGTATGCTGAAGTCGATTAATGAAATTTAGTCTATGGTTTTATTTCCAGTTTTTTTATGTGGACGATGATTTTATTACCGGTAACAAAATTGACACAAAACAACAACATTAGTTGCATAATCACATACCAAATTTTATTTACACAAGTAGATTACGTTTTTGAGTTATCGCGTTTATGTGAAAGAAGAAATTAACACACGGTCAACCTTTAGATATATTTAGTTCAAAAGTTAAGGATATATAATTTAAATATTAAATCTCTGTACCAATTATTTTCATCTAGCTTTTTACATTTTGCAGTTATCGCACTCATTTGTACTAGGACAATCAACAAGCCCGACTTTCTGTAAATGGACTTCATTCCAAATTTGATAGAAATCTACAGATTTGGTGTAAAAACCACATCACAATCATATTTCATTTGTTTGAGTTCAACGCATTTTTGAGTTATTGTATTTACATACAATCAAATATAAAAAAATAATGTTGACAAAATGTGTTTTTCGGACTCAAGGAGATCTGAAACGTGGAGATTCATCAAAATTTCGAGTTCGAATATCTTGACGATTTTAATCCTTCCTTCGTATTCGAGAAATAAAAAGCTATTTTATCACTTTTAATTTCTTTAAAACGAAAATCTGGGTAAAAGAACTTCGACAGTTATTTGGAGAACATGTATCGATCAAAATAATCAGTAATCAAAATAAACATATTATAATGATAGTTGAAGGTGAAAGTAGCTTTTTAACGCGACGTAGAAAAAAATTCATTAAATAAAGAATAGCGCATTTACTTCTTACAGCTGATTTTATTTTTAACTACTGCATACATTTGCATTTTGGAAGTAGATAATTAGCTTATTGAAAACATTTACGAACTCCTTGAAGAAATTTAAATTAATCATTAATTATAAATGTGTTTTTACGGAAATGTTTTCAAATACCCCGTAGCAAATAGATAAATGAAATGTTTGTTTTGGAAATTTCGGACCAATAATAAAAACGAATATATGTTTGTATCTGGGTTTGCGTGCAAATATTTTGGCACTCTACAATACATATAACCTACAGATAATATAAAATTGTCACATATAAATTCGGAAGAGTGGTAATGCAAATTTGAAGTTGCACATTTCAGGTTGAAGCAAATTTTTTAAAATTTTAATTAATTAAAAATAAAGTAAATAATGGCATTTTTTGTCAAAAACTTTAGAATTTTACTACATTAATTTTTTTTTTGCACCGCCTTAAAAGACAAAATTTTATCTTTTATTAATATTAATTCAGCTGCCGTGCCCCTTCTTCCTTAATACAAAAAAAGCATTTTTTTGTATAATTTCTAATATTTTCTGTTGTGGTGAAAATTAAATTTGTTAAAATATTCAATCTTACGAGAAAGGGAGTTTCTGCTTATAGCCAACAAAGTATATAGTATTTAAAAAATATAACATAGTATTTTATAAGATAATATAGTATTTTTTTAAGATAATATAGTTTTTTATAAATACCATATTACCCTATATATTATTTTATTGGGTAAATCTGAATTTTATCCCATAGTTAGGTCACTACTAAAGAAACCTTTTCTTAAAACTACACATGGAGCTTTGTATCCTAGCCCCCTGCCCCCAGCCCTCCCTCAGGTTTAAAATGAAACTCTTTACGAAATTGCAGATATTTCGATAACTAATTATAGAATCGTAGTTAATCTTTTCTCATTTTATTTGTTACTTGTCGCCTTTGGCGACCAGCCGGATCGCCAGTATTACCGCTCGCTACAATTTTCAATTAAATATTTTAAGTAACTGGTCTCTTAATAGATTCTCAAACAATATATTTTTAATCTTCCAATTTTGATAGTCATACCAAACTTATACTATTGTTTAGATCGTTTCGTTCAATTTACTATATATATTTTGCTAATTTGTTGTCATTTCCGGTAAAACTTCAACTTTAATTTAAAGTGGAAATGATGAAATTGCAATTAATATAAAGATATTTTTTTAATAAAACCAAGCGTTTTATTTTATTTATATTGTTATTTATTTATTTATTATTATTATTGAATATGAGTATTGCAAACAGAATCGCTCGTTATTTAAGTCTTATGTGAACTACAAAATATGTTTCATAATTTATGTAATATCTCAAAGAATAATTCAACAGAAACTTCTCAGATTCAGCATAAAATTCAGTTTTTAGTTTTGCTTTCAAAAGGTTTGAAATGAAATCAATAATAATATTTTGTTCCGGCATATAAATATATTTCAAAAATTATGAAGTCTAAATTTAATGCAGTAAGGTATCATATTCTGAGAAACATTCTGGACACACCAAATTTCAAATAAATGAATGAATGTTTCTATTTAACACGTTCAACTAAGACTTATTTATGAAGTTTTGGATGTTAAAATTTTTAAAAACTCAACATTTTCATAATTTTAGATCAATTAATCTTAGGAAACCTGCGCGCTGATTTTCGTATTTTCTTTGAAACGATAGATGGAAAATCTAAAATTATCCTTTTTTTTATTGAAAAGTGATATTCAAATTTTCATTAATCAGTCAGTTTAAGTGATTGATTTAGTTGATTGGAAATTAACTCTTTTTATTTAAAATATTAGTGTTTCAAGAACATTTTGTTAATCGTGATTTCCACAGCAGAAGCTTTATGTAAAATCAAAAATTCGTTATTTATTAGAGCATTTATTGAATCAAGTTACATAAAATATAATCATTTTCCATTTAGATCATTTTAGCATATCTGTGCCTTACTAAAGGTTTACAAATTAGCTGTGTGACCCTGATTTGAATGGATATCCTGCTCATATGAAACAAAACTTAACTTAAAATAAAACTGATTTATTGGATTAATAATATAGAGAGTGTAAAAGATCATAAAATAATTTTTCTTGAATTTATTTTTTAGAAAAAATAATATTTCATATTTGTTTCATTTCCTACAGACACGTGCCGAAAATTATATTTTTGCATATTTCATTTCCAAAAAGATTTAATTTATTTTTAATTGGAGCCTTAATCAATGTGATAGCAACACTTTGAAAAAAGCTATTTTTTTCCATGAATGCGAAACGTGCTCGTGCAGCTTAAATTTTATTTTTATTTTGTACGAAAAAAATTGTTGAAAAATATAGTTAAAATATTTATTTATAAATTCATTAAAAATAGAAATTTAATTTTAAGGTTAAAACATTAGTATCATTTAAAAGATAAATTTGTGATCTTTAACTTCATGTAAAAATCTTTTTTGTGCTGTAATATTTTCGGAAGTTATAGTAGAAACACGCCAAAATTACGCTTAATTTTTAAATAAATAAAATTCTAACTAAAAATCCGAAAAAATAATCCCAAGGTGCACATCCCCGGTCTCCAAGGTATGCACGTGCCAAATTTGGTAGCTGTAAGTTGAATGGTCTGGCCTGTAGAGCGCCAACACACACACACACATTGAGCTTTATTATAAGTATAGATTAAATAGGCTAAAAGAATAATTGTGTTCATATAACAAGAAATATTTTCTTCATACGTCACATTTCTAAGTAATTTTTTTTCATAAGGTTAGGATATATATGTAAAATTTATATATTTGCTTCAAAACTTTTGAGTTTTCCACCATATTTTTTGCATATCATGTTATGCGAAAATCATTCCTATGAAAATTGTAACTTAAATCTTTTTTTTTTTTTTGTAAAATCTGCTGAAAAGATATATTTTTTCACTAATGATGATATAAAATTTGCTGATATACATATTTGTGGGGAGGTGAGAGAACGTGAAATTTCATTTACGACGCAATAGCTCAGTCATCGCCAGCTGTGAGATATAATACATTAAGACCTAAATAACTGATTATTTGATTTCAATCATTCAATAAATATAACGAGATTTCAGAAGCTCTGAAATAGATAAATGGGACTATAATTATCCAATTTACATGTTTATACTGAATTTATTGAGGGGATAACACTGTGGCATAAAACAATATCAAATAATTTTTATAAAATTTCTAAAGCTTATGTCAGTTTTGATTCAGAGAATTTGCCCAAGACTTTACCACAGGTGCCATTCTATTATCTGCCTCTTAAGGGCCGAATCCACCGTGTTCCGGACTGGAAAATCGGTACCAGCTTAAATGAACTGTCACATAGCGATAAGTGCTTTATAGCATATGCCCACAAACCAATCACAAATAAATTACTTTATTCTCTTTAATCAATCAGCAGCTTTTATACTTACATTAGTTTTTTTCTATAATATACTGATTTTTTTATAATTTGTACAGCTTTATTCAACAATAAATAGACTATCCTTATCGAAAATAAATTATTAAGTATGACCATTACTGGTATAAGAGTAGTCGCCCATGTAGCTCTCTGACTCTTGATTGTAGTAGGTAGGATCTATGAACTATTTTGAGGGTTCTAAGCGCTTTGAAAGTGTTTTACGGAAGAGGCTTCACCTGATCACATTCTTACTTGTCTGGCCTCTCCAGACAGAATCTTATTGACAGTCCATTGTTAGTATTAGACTTTTTCAGGGCGAACAAGCTTCTCTGCTGTTCTTGAGGATGTGCAACAATAACAACAAATATGACAATACAGTATAATGCAATACTTAAACATTGAAACTATTTGGTTTTCTGAGCTTACAGAAACTGCGACATCCTATTTCACAAGCAGATGATAATTGTTCCAACTGATCATTCGCGGTAAATAGTTCGGTTGAAAGAGTTAACCAATTAAAGTTTTTATTTGATTACACGAAGTGAAGTGTTCTTTAGAAATTTCCGTCTTATTTCATTGTTTCCATCCCCAATGGAAGTGCATTGCCTTACCATTAATGAATTCGTAATAATTCTAAATAAACGTTGGTGGAATGCTTCTGAGATCGATGATAGTTTTGCTAGGTCAAAGTTAGTATACTTTTATTGTAAAAGTCACAAATCTATAATGCTGGACTTCATCTAAAGTTGAAATTCTTTTTAATTCATACAAATGCAACACAAATTTCTTACTGACAGGCAAGAATTATTCTTTTGTAGAATTTGTGGAATCCAGAAAGATCTCGACTGAATTGTGATTCTGTGATGTTTTTTTAGCATTTTTATTCCTTTTATTTTACCTGTATCATTAAATAAGAGGTCGTAACATAGCCGATCAACGCATTTGAAAATTGTAAAAAATGCAAGAAAAATTCTTGAATTTTTTCAATCAATATTTTCATTTATATGTGGTTATAGAAGAAATACAGGGTGTTTATTTAGACCCGTACTCATTTTGATGTTTAATAACTCATAAAATAATGAAGATATAAACAAACTTATGGCATTTATTGATGGAATAACTCATATATTTTCCTTTTCAGGTTTGAATATTTTTACTTTTGTAAATATCGTCTGCGCGTGTGGTTAATTTCAGATAATTTCATTTTCCAGTCTAAATATCTGTACTTTTCTAAATATCGTCTGCTTATTAATTGCATTTTTCTCTCTTTTGTTTTTGGCAACTATTGAAATGTTATGTTTACTTTTGATGTGTTTGTTCTATGTAGTATCTTTGTATGTGATGTTTTATTCGAGCGGATATTAAGGAGAATGCATACACCACAAGAGAAAGCACAGCATCCTTTCATGTTTCTGGCATTGTTATTCGCCATAATGTGCGCATATGGGGCTCTGAAAACCCCCATAAATACCGTGAGGCACAAAGGGATTCCCCAAAGATTAATGTGTGGTGCGGACTAATGCCCGACCGAGTCATTGGGCCTTTCTTTTTTACAGAAAAGACGGTCTCATCAGTCGTATACTTAGACACGTTGGAAAACTTCGTATTTCCACAACTAAAAGAATTTCAGCCACATGTCTTTTTGCAACAAGATGGCGCGCCACCTCATTGGGCTACCATCGTTCGTACTTCTTTGAATGACCATTTTCCAAGAAGATGGATTGGGCAAGGAGGTCCAATTCCTTGGCCACCCAGATCACCTTTCCTTTGGGGATTTATTTGTAAAAGCCAACGTTTTTAGGAGGAGAGTGTCGAACATTGATGACCTAAAAGTCAGAATTACAACCGCAATAGGCTCTGTGGATGCCGACATGCTTGCCGCTACCTGGCGTGAAATTGACTATCGACTTGATATTCTCCGTGCGACGAAAGGGGCACACGTGGAAGTTCATTGAAAAGGGTCATGAAACTTTTTGAGTCTAATCATTTATGTTATTAATTTTAATCTATCTTTATTATTTTATGAGTTATTTAACATCAAAATGGGTCCGGGACTAAATAAACACCCTGTAATATTAGATACCTTTTTACGAAAATATATTGAGTGAGTGAAAAATGGAAGAAAGTAAAAAGCTATTAAAATAACAAGGCATTATATTATATCATTATTTTATGCTTCAATGTACTTTCTCGATAAATATCAGTTTGCACATAAGAGAGTTTTGAAATTAATTACAACTGATATTATTAATATAATGCATTGATAAACACCAGCAAACAGCAACCTTATCAAAAGCAGCCAGTCATAAATAAAGTTTTGAAAGGTATCCTGGTGAGATAATTTAATATTACAAAAGAGTGAAAGAAATGTTATTATTCACATCAAATAAAATAAATTTCCTTGACAGCTTAAATCATATTTTCACAGATAAATACTTCAAGAAATGACAGCTATAAACAAATTTCTGTAATCATAATTTATTCTGAGGAACGTTATAGAGTTAATTGACTATAAATGCAAAGAAATAGAAAACATATTTTCAAACAAATTATTGTTTGCGAAATATCAGTCCTTGAAGGAGCGTTTAGCAAGATAGAATTTTAATAAATCTAGCATTTTTTCCCCTTAATGCGAACCTGCCTAATTTATAAAAAGCTGCAAAAACTTATTTAATCCTTCAATTTTTTAAAAAGCGTTTATTTATTTTCATGGTTTTAGGTCTAAAATCTTAGAAGTAGATGTATTATATAGAAATTTTCATCGATAAGCATAATAAATCATACCTTTTCCTCTCGGTCAGTGTGATTCTAAACTAATCTATACTACTATTATAAGTGTGAAAGTTTGGATGGATAGATGGATGGATATTTGTTATCAATCACGTCAGAACGGCTGAATGCAATTGGATGAAATTTAGCACAGAGATAGATTATAGTCTGGAATAGGACATAGACTACTATTTGTTCCGGTTAATTGAGTGGTTAATTTTTTATTAATTAAAAACTAAATTTTTCCGCCAAAAATCTTTATTTACCCATCGCCAAATGAGTAGGGCTTCAGTTGTTTTTCTTTCACACGCTAAAGAGGCCAGGTTTAACATGCTTTTGATCGATTATTTCAAATGATGCTGTTCATTTTCTTAGTGTTTGATGCATTTAAAATTAAAAATTGTTAATTAATCGATCTTTCGGATTCATTCTGAAGTACTTTTAAATTAAAATAAAACAGAATGAAGGAAATAAAAAAATTTCTAATCTGCATTGCATTACCCTAACTGGCGTGGAAAATTCACACTTTTGCGTTACCCAACTGGCATTGAAAATTCACGCATGTGCAGTGTGTTCTGATTGTTGACAACTGTGTTTTCATTTTAATTAAAAGCTAAATAATTATGCGTATTATACTCTTGTAGCTATCTCAATCTCGATCGATAAATAAAATAGACTTGACTTGATTTTAAAGAAACACGGAGTTGATTTGCTGTTTTGTTTTATTTCAGGTATACTATGTAAATAAATTGTTTTTAGGTTAGTTGAGTGTTTTTGTAATTAAATTGTATTTATGTTAGTTATATTTTTTCATATATGCGTATAGTTTTAAATGCATCGTTTTTTAGGTTAGTTTTTTTTTTGTTATTATTTCATAGTTTTTCGAAATGCGCAGAAAACGCAAATCTAATCTTTTGAAGAGGAGTAATAAAGCTCGGGCTTTGACAGTAGCTAGAAGACCTGTTTTCAATTTTAGTGAGCACTCGCGGATTATCAAACTCCCTTCAGCTGTGGGATAAATACAAGAACGCTTTATCAGAAGATATCGTGCATAGGATGAATGGTACTCAAATGACCTAATCATTAACGAAGCTTTGGTATTGATTGAGGATAAAATTATTTCCATGTCTGGAAAATGTCTCGCTGATTTCGGCCTACCCCCCAAAAAGCGAAGATGGGAATTATCAGACGAAGTTGAGAAGGAGCTAAACTACGACACCGCGGTTTTAAAAGCGCATGTCAAGGAAATGACACTACGATTACTTCCCAAGCAGCATCAAGTCTACGAAACGATTCTGAACCGAGTAAATAGTGGAGAGGAGGGATTATTCTTTCTTGACGCACCAGGGGATACGAGTAAGATGTTTGTGCTAAATCTCCTGCTAGCCAACTTCGCAAGGACCGCAATATAGCTCTGGCTGTAGCTTTCTCGGACATTGCTACCGCTTTGCTTGACGGTGGCCGGATGGCACATTCCGTTTTCAAACTGCCGCTTAATCTTGCAAGCGAAGATACCCCAACATGCAACGTCACCAAAAACAGCGGCCGGGGAGTCCTTTTTGCAGCAGTGTAAGTTAATAGCATGGTACGAGTGCACAATGGCACACAAGTATGCATTAGAGGCGTT
>JAPMOR010048016.1:0-38585 GCA_026543865.1 Argiope aurantia | reverse complement strand
AAAAAGATACCGAAAGAAAAACCGTTTTTATTTATTGCTCAATAAAAGCAATATTTATATATCCACAAAGCTGTCGTTCAGTTTCCGGTACACACCAGCTTCGACCGACTCTGAAACGAAATCAATGACTCATATTTTCTCCGATAATATGCATTCGGTACAAACGGAAGATGGAACGGGGAACCAAACAAAAGCGCAATTTCCGTCAGCAAACCCCTTCTAACAATCAAGATCATTATATTTTATGTCCTATTATGTATCCTTTTTGGGCGAGAGAGTATATAAACAGTCGGCGAAAGTTTCCCCCAAATAGAGAACAAATTGAACTTTTTACTCCCGCGCATTTTCTTTTTGTTATTATTCTTTCTGCTTTTCGTTCATTTTTTTTTGTTTATTGTTATCTTGGGTTCCAATCGGTTTTCGATAATCGCTTGGCAGGTACTTTTTTTTTTTTTAATCCCTTTCCTGTGTTTTTCCCTGCCTTGCGGACGCGAAGTGTGTGTATATTTATTTCTACTTGGGAGATAGAATGGTAAGTAAACACATGTCAGCATAATTCCGAACACAAGCTCGTGTCGATAAAATGTTGTCTCCTGAAGATGATCCGCGTAAAAATTTTGTTGTTGTGAGTTGTTTTCGAAGCTGGATTGTATCGAATAATCGACTTATGTTTTCTAAATTTTATATACTCGCATGGATGTGTTGTGGGCTAGTCTTTTTTTATTTGTTCCTTCTATTTTTTTTATCTTGGTGGTCACCTCTTGCTGAGGTTGCTTATTCACTGTGTATTTACCGTCTTAGTATTGTTTTTAGTTTCAAAGTATATTTCGTCGGAAATCATATTTTAGATAGTTGTTTCGATTTATAAAACTGCTGATATAAGCTTTTTCATTTTTTTTTAGAAAAAGAATTTTTGAAAAATGAAGATTTTTATGAAATAAGCTATTGAAAGCAAAGATTGCGACCGATTTTGTATATGAGTTCATTTCTAAAATCTACAATATATTTTGAAAGAATATAATTAATTAAATTTATTTTATTATTTAAGATTGAGCAATTCAAAAATAAAATAAAATATATGAGAAATAAAAAGGCCTCGTTTTAGACATTTTAATAGATAATAACAGAGAGGATTTAAAAAATAAGATAGCCATATCGAATTAGAAATTCAGCAGCCAACTGAAAACATGATTTATACGTAAAAATATGGGGAGTATTTAATTACATGCTTATTACAAATAATGAAATATAATATAAATTCAAATAAACAAATTAGTTGGAATCATATTTGATCCAGATAATCAAATATAAATATTTTAAAAATTTACATATATTGTTTGCATACTTTACCTTTGAATGATTGTTTAAACATATCTGCCAAAGTCAGCTATTTCGCTGTCTTCCCTTATTTTTTATTCAGAAAATTATCTGCGGATAATTGGAGTTGAGATAATAGAAATTCTAATATAATACTGCCTTTAAAAGTATTTATAATACCTTATAAAGGAATTCGCTCCTCAGAATGGATTTTAATCCGTATACTATTTTATTTTCTGCTTTATTGCAAATTTTGGGAAAAAAATGTTATTTTCAAAATTTTTATTTTTATGCCTATGTTTTTTTTTCATTTGCAATGCTTGCTGCTTTAACATTACTGAATTTTTTTTCTTCCTCTTCTTTCTACAATGCTTTTAGTGTTTTTAAATATTAACATTCGAATCAGCCAGCTCTACATTATTTAGCCTTAGTTGTATAGTATGAAAAATAATATTTCATAAATATTAGATATTACTACTGTAGTTGAGATTCCACCATGCAACCGTTACATTTTTTTTTATTTAATGAAATGCGTGGGTTTCTTGCCTCTAAGATAATTTCATTCTTGGAAGTGCAACCATCCAGTATATCCAGAAGCAACTTTAATATCAAAGAGCATCTTGATGCTTTTAAAAGAGGCATGCTTTAGAACAAGAAAGAACTTTAAAACAAAAGCAAAAGTCAACGTTCCTGCTTCTCACAAATACTAGATTTCCACTTTGGTTTCTGGAGATATGTATATGGAAATTCCAGACCTTTAAGGAAACAGACAGGAGAAGAAATTGCATTTGACATGAAACTACAGTATGTTTTATTTAATTTTGTCTGGCTGCTATTTATCTGTATCAAGCTGAACAGGAAATATCTCATTTAATATATCAAAGTTACATATGAGACAAAATTCAAAGAGCAATGCTGTTATATATAATTAAATTTTAACGAATATTTAAAATGTTTTAATATACTGCAGACGATGGAATCTTTTGCATAGTTTTCAGAATATGAGCATATACCAAATGTGTTTTTTAAAGCAACAATAAACCATTTAATGAATAAATCAGCCCACATTTTATTAACTAATAACTGGAGATTCATTGATTCTATTTATTTCCGTTTACGTTCTCAAAAAAAATTACAACAACAAGTAATATTTGTTGCATGCTACATTGTAAAAGTAAAGAATTTCTTTCCTTATAAAAATAAATTAAGAACACGAAAAGATTCCTCTAGAATTTTATGCTGCATTTGAAAATATACGTTAACATATATATTATGATAAGAGTATAATGATGCAATTTAATTACTCTGTCTTATATTATGATATACGTAATTTTAGAAAGCTTGTATAATTTAAATCACAAATAAATCAAGGAAGAAACCAAAATCTCACAAGTTGTGGATTGTATAATAAATAAAAATGGTACAATAATGAAATTTTTACAATAAGAAACTTTATTTTTGAATAAATAATACTTCTTTATCCATTAAAATAATATTTTAAGTTTTTGAACGGAATATTTTATAATATTTATGATATTTGAAAATAATAATAGATATGTCTGAAAGTTGATCGCTATTGCTTCGAAAATTACAATTTTACTTTTGCAATTTTATTTCATTAAGGATTATACTTTTAATTAATTTCTTAGCTATTAGTATATAAAGGAAGCAAAGAAAAGCATTGAAAAAAAATTATATCTTGATTTAGATGAATATTTACATTTAAGACTTGCATACGAATGAAACAACGATTTTACATTCTACTCTTGCATACAATTAAAAAAACTGCTGAAATATGAAACTTTGAATTTTTTGATCAAATTTTAAGTTTTGGTAGATTTTTAGATCAACGGGAAAATTATCTGTCCATCTGGGTGTAAAAGTACACCATAACTCAGGAATCAAAGAACAGAATGCATTTTTGAAAAGGAAAAACAAATTGGAGAAACAATTAAAAATTAATGCTTCAAAAAAAACCGATGGTTTTTAAACTTAAGGACGAAAAACATGTCAGATTTTGAAATGAACTTCTTTGTAACGAAAATTGAAATAAATATGCAACTGAAAAGTCTAAATAATGCAAATTAAAAGAGTTATGGCAATTATTTTTCCTATCTTTTTTGAAACTTCCATTTTGATATGTTTTGAAAAATTCTAAAAGAAAAATTTTCATTTTCGGTGAAATAAATAAACGATAAGAATTCTCAATTGATTGGAGATAAAAAAAAGCAATTTATGTACTGAAATCATGTAATGGTAAATACTCTTACATGATAATAATAATACTCTTACATGATAGTAAAAATAAGCGTAATCATAATGCAAAAAAATCAAATAAAAAATCCCATTCACTTGTTGAAGCAATATATTTAAATTTATGCTTTAATATTTACAAAAAAAGAAATTTATGCAAAAATAATATTCCAAGTAGATAAAAGATTTTTTTTTTGCTAAAGAATAATAAAATATAGTCAAAATGAAGGCATTGAAACAATTTTTCTTACCTCTAATTTATTTCTTGCTCAAAACATTCATCCAATTAAAATAAAATAAGATAGAAATAGTTGCAGTAGAAAATACAGCATGTTTCTATACAAAATATTCATAGAGAAAGTGAAAATATTCAACTATTCTTTCTCACGAAAAATATTCAGATCTGTAAATATTATAGAAAATTTTGCCTAAAAAATGTCAGAAAACAATTAATATTTGCCGGTAAGTTTTTTTATTTATTTAACGAATCTTTCAATTAGAAAAAACCCCAAAAAATTAAAATTGTTCTTCTTATTGTTTAAATTAAATTGGATTTAAGAAAAATATATCAATATTTCAGACGATTAATAGCTATATTCATTTTAACACAATTTATAAGAAATAATTGAATTCATTAATAATGTTATTTAAATCTAGTAAAGCAATAAAATTAAAGGCGAACCAAGACAACTTCGTAGTATTTCTAAACTCCACAGCAGACGATATTCAGGTCTCACATTTAATAGAAATCGCAGGACAGTTTTAATGAGACGCTGGTTCGAGAGTATTTTTTTCCCGCCGTAAAACGAAATACAGAATTCGACGGAGAACTTTTTTTCTTTCTAATTTCTGTACAAGATAACTCATTTTTTTTCCTTTCTTGAGGATTTAATTGGAAAAATTCTTTGTACCCAACTAGTCCCATAACATTTTTGGTGTGTGATTTGATTAATAATCTTTATTCTTTTTTTTTCGCAATCGTAATTTTTCGCGTTTTTGATCTTGGTTGTAACGATGGTCGCAATTTTTCTCTCTGAAACTTCAGTTTTAATTAAGGCTATTTTGAGCCTTACTGCACTCATTATGATTTTTGCCATTTTTTTATTTGTCGGTGGTTTGAATTTCTTACGGAATTTAATAAATGCATTGTCTTTGAAAAACAACTGAATCTGCCAAAATTAGTTTGCTTTTCTTATTTTTCCGTCGATAGAAATATAGTAAGTCAACTTGAAAAATATATTTTTTTACTCCTCGTCAATTAGCTTTAATCTAAATGAAGTGGGTACAAATTCATGAACAGTTTTCATTTTTTTTTTTGCATGATAAAAATATTTCTTTGAAATTAGAGAACCGTAAAGTTGGCTTGAAATCTTAAATTAATATCAAGCAATGGAATTCTTTTGAATTCATAATTAGCAATTGTATTTTAGCTTAGGATTATTTTTTCTAAAATATTTTTTTATATATATATTTTTTGTTTTAATGCTAATGCGCAGATGCTTTTTGTTAATAAAATATTATTTTTTAAATCTGGAGTAAAAGAAAAACATGCATATAGAACTTCATTAAAATTACTAATCGACAAAAATTGCTAAAACGTTTTTGAACCTAAAAATTTTTTAACTAATAAATCCAAATATCTCAATGTTACGTATTGCAAATCTTTTAATCAAATGTACTGAAATTACACAACTTTTTTTTGGTCACTTATTTTTGAAAGAATAGCGAAGTAGAGAAAAAAAATAACACACATTTTTCATTTGAATTTTGTTTATTAAATTATATTCGCGTTATATACAAAAGATATTAGAAGGAAATAATTGATGTTAACACTATATTTTTTTGCTAAATCTTGTTTAGCATCTTTTAAAAATTAATATGCGCCTTTTTCTTTCTTAAGTCCCTTTCCGCCGGCGTCCTGGCATGGGGGTAGCGCGTCTTCCCCGTGATCTGGGCGTCCCGGTTCGGGCATGGTTGTCCTTCATTTGTTCTATCTGTGAGATGTGTGAATGTACCTCCCTTTAAAAAAAGGGGCTGTGCAAGCGAATGTGATGCGTGAGTAGCAAAATCGTACTGTTGGCGCTACTAAAATAAGAGACGTTCCCTTTCGGCTTAAAATCGTTGATTTCAAATCAGCGGGCTTGCCTATGGTAAGTGCCATTGGAAACAACAAGTCCCTTTTCGATAGAATTATGCCTTTATTAAGAGTTTTATTATATTCTATGGAATTAATTTAAGTAGAGCTTTTATGGGATTTAATAATCCTCAACCGATCGGAAATCCTGTTATCTTGTTTGGACTAATTAAGTGGGTAGTTTGAACTATTTAATTAATAACCAGATATATTTTGTAAAAGAAAAGATTAATGATTTCAAAATTTTAAGTAATAATTTTTTTGTGTATAATAAAGTTTGATATACTCATTGGCCGAACTGATTAAATAAATGTTCAGTAACTTAAAATAAATTTAGAAAGAAAGCATAGTTTCCTTTAAGAATCGAGATGAAGCTTGATATTTTTAATGGGTGCAAGTTAAAACTATTTAATTTGTATAAAAATTGTTCTGGTGTAATCAATTTATATCTAATTTTGATATACTCAAAGAAATACTTTGATTTAACATATTCCTCTAGCATAAAAAATTTTTTTGCAAAAATTTTTCTAATACCCCTAAAAGATATATGTGAGAAATGTTTGATTTGCAGAAAATATATTAGAATTTAAAAATGTTTTAATAGGACTGGAAATATTAATAAAAGAAGAAAAGAGAAAAAATGTGTGAACAGCCATAATTTCAACTTTTATACTTTCTTTTATATCAAGTACGTAGAGAAAACGCTATGTAATGGTCAAAAAAAAAAAAAAAATCAGCGAACTGAGCTAACTGAATCAAAACTGACTTCAAAAATTGAAATTTAGTGTGGGCTTCATATCAAAATTATAAATCTCTATCCAATTTTTGATATAATTCGTATACTGGAATACAATGATATATATGCAAAAACATGGGATACGATTTTATCACTTGAATTATCTATTATCACTATGTGAAATTTTGGTTCAGTTTTGTCAGCAATTTGTCTGTACTCGTTCATTCGTTCTAACTTGTTGTACTTGTACGTTCTTGCACACTTGAGTAACAAATGTGATTACACATTCGCTGTGTACTTGTAAACGTGATAAATTAAAAACACAACAAAGTCAAGGAATATATATACATATATTGGATCTAAACCATTAAAGGATATACTATCCCTTTATTTGTGCATGTGCATATGAGTGCAATAAATTGAATTAGATAAAAAGAATTTAGATATATACTGATTTGACACCAGAATAATAGAAGCGACCAAAAGAAAGACATTCAAAATATATTGAATTCCTTTCAATATGTAATGAAACTGAATGAAAACATTGACAAAATGAGTAAGTATCTGATAAATTCGAAAATGCTTTTTTATCCATATTATTAGACCATGTTATATCTATAAGCTCTTTTTTCTTTTGAAGTCTTAAGTTAGACTTAGACATATAGAATTTAACAACAACAAAAAATCTACAGTGTTATATTTTATTTATATTTTTATTTTTCAAAGAATAACATTTTCTAAAAATACTGATGATTAATTAATGAAAAATTAATGAAATTTCTAAAAGAATGTGTTGAGTTTCTTTCATTCAAGGACCAGTTTATTATATGTATTTGTATTCAGTAAATAATTAATGTCTCGATTTTTTTAACTTATTAAAATGCTTTTCGATACAACTTCATATTTTTATGTTCTAAGTAGACATAAATCCATAAGATTACCATAAAAAAATTTAATGGAATATTTTATAAGTTTTTAGCCAGATTTAAGAACTTTTACATACAATTTATCAATAATTCGTCTAAAAATTATTCGAAAATAAAACTCTAAAAAGAAAAATAAATAAGCTTCTTAACATTGAAAAGATTATTTTTAAAATGATAATAGATTTAAATTACGATTAATATTTACATAAATATAAATATATTTCAATGTAGCACCTAGGTGATTCTGTAAGTTGTCGATCCTCTATTTTTAAACAACTCGAAGCGTTAATTAGAACTGGAAGCCATTAAACTTTACGAGAGACGCATTCTCCCTAAATACTTACTTTCTCGGAAATAACAGCAATCTCGAAAATTTCCGATTCCCAAAATTTCCTTACGCAAATTTATACTTTCCTCCTTTTTCCCTCTCACCGCAGGTATCATCCCTCAGTGCCGCCTGCAATCCCATTTAGAAATGCTTTTTCCAACGGAATTAGTCAGTCATTTCCCTCTTTTTTATTTTTTTTATTTTTGACCCTCTTCTGTACCGTAAATCCATCCCTGGATTCATTTTTTCCCGCAAGACCTTTCGGCAAATGTCATTAGACTTATTGGGGAGGGATGGAGGGTTATGGCATTTCCTTATTACTTTGCCGTTGCCCCAAATTACACGCAAGGAATTATTATGATGAGACCGTTAGCTCAGATTCAGATTTTTTCCCCTACGTCTTTTCCCCTCCTCTTACCATTTGTAACTGCTTTGCCTAGAATATAGACTTTTTTGTTATTATGATCGTTCTAGTGAAATGTCTTTCACATTGAAATGCTATTGAGTAAGTTTCTTTTGATGTAAGGATTTTATGGGGAGAATTGATCCAGACTTTTTTTTCTGAATCTTAATGTTCCGTAGGGAAATAAGTATTAAATTTCCCTCTGTTCTCTTTCTTTAAAAATTTTTTCTGTGAAACTTTATATGGGCTAATGCTTCATCCGCACTTTGGAAGGTTGGAATCTGTCCCCCACGGGTAGTAGAGATTTCTTTAATTTTGTTTGAAAAGTTTTCCTTTTCCTTTTCTTTTATTGTTGTGAAATAAAGACAGAGTTACATAATATTTTCTCATTCTTTTTTTGGCTACGATTAAATCGGAATGGAAAAATAAAAGCATTCATCTAATCCCTTAAGGGGAAATTAATTTATCAAACATGAAACTATAATAACTTTTTAATAAAAGGATTTTAACTCTCGAATTATTTTATTTTTGTTATTTGAAAGCGAAATAAGCGATTTCAATTAATGACAACTGAAAATATTTTCAACAGCATTCTTTTATACATGAATAAAAAGTTGAAAATTTGCACTTTTATATAAAGTAAAATCATTCACACATATATATATATAATGAAGGATGGGTTTCCTTTATTGTCGTCATTTTAATACACTTCAACAGAGCAAAAGTCCATGATAAATTATTTAAATATATTTCATGGTGGTTCCATACCACTTAAATTAATATATCTAATCAAATCCTTGAACCAAGACTTCTGCCACTTTTTATTACCCAAAAGACATTAAAACGCCTAAATAACATGTGAAGTAAGACTCAATCCATTTTATTAGATAAAGTAGTTTTTCTTTTTTTTTTCAGGGATATGTGGCACAAATTTGTGTTCCACTTGAATGAAAATTAGGAAAACTTAACTTATTGACCTACAGCGATTTGTTTATTAATGTTAGTTAAGAAGAAACAACCCTTCATTTTCCCTTGTGAATTTAGTCACACCAGCCTTTAATTCACTAAATAACTGATGAGATGGAAATTTTTATAATTACCAATACAAAGCAAATTCATCTTTCACTCACTGTTCAAGATTCTTTTTATAAGGAAAATTCACAAGAAGTATCTGGATGTTGCTCCGAAAGATAAAACTAATTTTGGTGTGTGAAACTAATTTTTTTTTTGTAAATGACGATCTCTATTATTCTTTCCTTTCATATTCGCCAGTCTTTGCCATGGTATGTCCTAATTCACTAGATTACCAGAGAACTGATATAATTTTTAATTAAGAATGCAACTGTACTTTTAATTTTAGAACTTAACTTGTACTTTGTAATTAATAAAATAGCATGGCGCAACTTGGCCAACAATGGCTTTTGTGTTATGAATTGCCACAACAACGATATGACCAGAAGTATCCTGATGTTAATCCAAAGTGTTAAGTTTGATTGTCATGCTGTCTGATATATCAGCATTACGGCTGTAGTGGTACAATGAACACAAATATGCATTCTATATTTAGAAGAAAAAAATGATCAGGATGACATTAATTACATGCTCATTAAATGTACGGGATAGATCTTCCTATTATACGGAAAGAAGTCTATAGTAAAATAATTATAAAATAGACGCATCGATTAAGGAAAATGAGATGATAGAGCGAAGAAATATCATACTTGTAGCAGTTGCATTACAATTCAAATTCTGTCACCTTGCCGGGACGTCGTCGGAGCCAGAGGGGAAGAATGTAGTAGTCGCATTACTTTTATCTTCTCTTTTGGATATTAGATGGCGATGCCTGATTAGGCCATCCCATATGTCATCCCATAATGCATTGCGATTGTAATTAGAAGGAGATGTGACGCTGAACTGAAAAGCCGCGTGCGTGAATGTCTTGTCTTTGTGTTTGTTTTAAGTGTGTGAATGTGATTATTAAAGAAATGTTTCCAACAACATTCGTCCTGTTGCTTCCTGCACGGATCATAATAATCTACATTCCACCACATTGGCGCCCAACGTGGTGCCCGACGGAAAAGAATTTGTGAGGAAACGAAAGTGATGTCGTCCCGACGATCACAAGAAAATTTTTTCGCCACCACATTGGCGTGTCATCCTGACACAGAATAATTTTTCCCATCCCGGGAATGTTCATCATTGTGTTCCAGTGAAATGATGAAACGAAAGTGAAATCGCAAGAAAATTTTCCCGTCCGCAGCAAATTATGAAACGTGTCATCCTGATACATATAATCAGTTTTCTCATCCCGAGAACGTGTGGTCCTGACACATGTGATTATTCTCATCCCGAGAATGTGTCGTCCTGACAAATGTGATTATTCTCATCCCGAGAACGTGTCGTCCTGACAAATGTGATTATTCTCATCCCGAGAACGTGTCGTCCTGATAAATGTGATTATTCTTATCCCGAGAACGTGTCGTCCTGACACATGTCATTTTTCTCATCCCGAGAACAGTCCATCATTGTGTTCCAGACATCAATCCTCAAAGATCAATCAGCGTCTGCCATCTTCGCTTCCTTGATGTCATAAGCAGTATTCCAATATTCAGTTTTAAATCCTAACTCGTATGAGACGTCGACCTCTGTATTGAGTATAATTTTGTTTGAATACACCAAAATACTTCGTCTTCTGTGAAATGTTTTCATACTGTTTAATATTTAATAATTTCTAAGTTACTTCTGTTTTTATAGCCTATTCATCGTTGCTAGTTTAGATATTGAGATATTTGTATTGTTTTGTTAATTGATCTCAATCATTGAAAGTGCGTAATAATATATCTTTTAAAAATTAAGGTATTCTATATAATGAATTTCAAGTTGTTGTTGTATTTTTGTATTTTAATTAAGCACGAAGTAATTTATAGCACTTGATACATTTCTTGGTCCGTAAGTTTGCGAACCGAAACCAAAACTGCCTGTTCTCGTTTTCTGATACCATTTTATGTGCCCTTGAGTGACGCGCCAAGTCTCATTAAGTATTCATAAGCTCAGTCGTTCTCAAAGTGATTAATCTAAACAAGTATTGAATATGTTTTCTTTTTTCAATTGTATGGTATTTTGGTATTATGATAAACTGTTCTGATAGATTTATTATTATTTTTCTCAGAGTAACGATTCAGCATATACCATCTTTTAATCGTATAAAATATGCAATTTTATTTCTGATTCTCAGAACGTTATTTTTATGGTTAAGAATTCTTAAATGAAATTCTTTTTCAGTACTTACGCAAATTTAATAGCAATTTTTTGCAATATCAGCAATTAATAGCAATATCTGCTTTTCTTTTATTAAATGTGTATATATACTTGCAGTTAAAATTAACAATTGAAATAATTTGAATTTAATTTCTGTCTTTATGTTTTGCTTCATCTAAAATATTAAGTTTTTTGAACATAAATATTTTTTTCCATTGCTGAATATATATTTATCTCCTAACTGAATATTATAATTATTTTGCATTAAAAAAATGGAGATTTAAATAATTTGTGTTCTACCTACTGTATTGTTTTTTTTTGTACATTCAAAAGAGAGGGTAAGTGTGTAACTGATCCGTTATATTCAAGTTTTCTTGTTTAACTTCCTGTCTCGTTTCAATGATTAAAAATGACTTTTCTGTCTAAGGGGGAAATATCCAAAACCACACCACCTCGCCGGGGCGTTCTTCGTTGGTGTAGGGGAAGGATGTAGCAGTTGCATTACAATTCAAATTCTGTCACCTTGCCGGGACGTCGTCGGAGCCAGAGGGGGAGGATGTAGTAGTTGCATTACTCTTATCTTCTCTTTTGGATACTAGATGGCGATGCCTGATTGGGCCATCCCATATGTCATCCCATAGTGCATTGCGATTGTAATTAGAATGAGATCTGATGCTGAACTGTGAAACGCGCGCGTGAATGTCTTGCCTTTATGTTAGTGTATGTTTAAGTGTGTGAATGTGATTATTAAAGAAATGTTTCCAACAACATTCGCCCTGTTGCTTCCTGCACAGATCATAATAATCTATATTCCACCACATACTTTATTTAATGAATACACTGACAAAACAGTTGATACTGAAAGGAAGAACATTTCTTCCTGACATTCGATATTATGAGGAGACTGAAAGATCTTGGCAGCAGCATCCACTCTGAGTTCCAAATGTATCGATGTTTTCGCCATTTGTCATCAATATTTTTTTTAGAGTTATCATGTACCTCAATCATTCAACATATGTGCAGTAAAAATTGTCATCAGATAAGATATTTAAATTTAATATTTAAATATCAACATTTGTGAAGTAAAAATTGTCATCAGATAAGATATTTAAATTTAATATCTACTCAATATACACGAAAATACTAGGCAGAATAAGTTTTCCTCTCACAAAGGGCGACGATTTTATCTTTATTTATTGGCTATGTGGTAATACAATTAGCAAACAGAGTCATTGATAGTAATCCTATTTGTAAAAGTTGTTCTAATTTATCCGAATAGCAGTATTTATTTTGGGTTTTTATTTTGAAGTTAAATATAATTTATTTAATATTATCTGGTCGAAGGGTAAATTAGTCAGACTAATTAGAGTTGAAGTTTCTAATATTGGCTGTTGTCTTTCGCAAGTGATGTATCATTCCAAATTATAGATGATGGGTGACAGTATTTTCTGCAATTTATTTATTTCAACTCCGTTTTTGCTTTTTGTCTCTCTTTTACATACGAAGTGTATGAAAGAAAATTATATAATTTCTATAGACACCCGACATCACGCGTTTGATAAAATTGATGAAAGTGATAAAATTTACTAAAGGTTTTAATCCTATTTAATTTAATAAAATTATAAAGAACGTGAGGATAATATGACCATTCCTATTTTAATCAAAGAATCCGATGGTTGAAGTAATATTGATGAAATGTAAAACGAGTCGCTTTCAGTATTACCCATCCTCTTTTATTCTCCTCTATCCTACTCTAAGTTTCAAAAAGAATTTTTTGTTTTCACTGCTGACAGTCACTTGAAAATTTCATAGAATATGTTTATTTTAAAGCATTATGAGCAATGAGGATTATTCGGCCACTTCTCTATTTTTTTTTTAACAAATTTATTTTTTTGATGATGATGACGGGTCCGCGTTACCACAGAAAGAGAATGCAGCAGCTTTTGAGGTTAATAACCCCTGAGCACCAGAGGACAGAAGTCTGATTTCTAGCTCACATGAAGATGACACTCACATACTCGCTTGCACAACCCCTTTCTACGGGACGGGGTGGCCCTTTCATACACTTCACAGATAGAACAACCATGACTGAGCTAGGACTCGAACCCATGACGCCTAGATCACGGGGAAGACACGCCATCCCAAGGTCCGGACGCCAGCAGTCATTGTTTTTTTATTTTCATTTAAGCCAAGTAAATAATAATAACAACGCAGTTTTATTATACTTAGGAAGATTATTTATTTATCTACTTGAAATAATTGGAAAATGAAAATAAAAATAATTCCAAAAACTCAGTAACTCTCCTAAGAGTTATAGTAATTTCAGATTATCTAAAAGATCAATATTGCTGTCAAAAACACGACGAGATAGGACAGAATAAGTTTTAAATAGGAAGTTCTTGAATTTTGGAGGGAAAATATTACGAATGTTTTAATAACGTTAGAGGTTTTAAAGCTTAAGAAATTTCTTTCGATTCATGTACAATTCTAAGTGTTCTCAAAAAGTCATCACATGTTATTGAAGATCATTAAAATTTCTATTAAATTTAATAGCACATTATACATCCTTAATTCAAGAACTATGCAAAAAAAAAAAAAAAAAAAAAAAAAAAAACCAGAACTCGAAAAAAAAATCATTTTGGAAGATAAAGCATTGCAGATTTCTTCATTTACATTATTTGATTAATTTAGCTTTGCAGGCTATAATTTTCTTAGCTTTTTTTCAAACAATCGAACCCTTTTTAAGCGAACGCTTAAAACGGAAACTTCAAAGTGGCTGCCTTAGCAGCACTTGATTTATTAGCCGAAGTCAACTTATTCCTCAACTTGAGAGCACCATAATTCAAACAAAGAATCAGATACAAAACTCAAATTCGGAATATTATTTTTATAGCAAAATTGTCGAAAATCACGTTCTGAATTCCAGACTCACATTTTGCAATCAATGCGCCAACGGGAAGAATTTTTCTGGTGTCAGTCTGAACATCCGTGTGAATGTGAACACTTTAAAAGAAGAAAAAAAAATAAGAACTAGATAGATGATATTAGGAACAAGATTTGGCCGGGAAGGACTGGTTAGTAGTAAGGCTTTGGATTCGCATCCCTTGTGTTGTGAATTTGAACCTTGCCGGTCGAACTCTCCGTGTGCATGGTGGCCCGTGCACCTATAAATCTGTCGTAGCTACAAAGTCCTCCATGGCGAGATAATACCTCTGAGGGTAAAGCTGATTGTTCTCTGATTCAGGTCTAAATTATGATCTGTGGATGAGTGAATGAAATGTATGAATGAAATCCACCCCATAAAAAGGACTGTGACGCATGAGTAGCTAAGACGTATTCTTGGCCCTAGATGGCGCTACTGAAACAAGAGACGCTAAAAAAAACCTCGCCGACTTCTTCAGCGGACTTGTCTATGACAAGTGCCATAAGCAACAGGAATATGATTTTAACCTCTGAACCTGTAACATCTGCGCATCAAATATTAAATAATATCCATGGATTTGCTGACTGTTTGTAATTTGTATATTCATATCTGATAATCAGTAAACAGAAGAAGCTTACGAATTTAGTAGTTGTTTTTGTCTTCAAAGTTGCAGATCACTTTCAAATTTAAATCAATAAATCTATCAGAAGGGAAAAGGACCATAAGAGATACCCAATATTTTCCCCATGGACAAAGTTAAATACTATACGCTTGATATTATGAAACTATACAAGAAAGTCCATAGAACAGTAGTTCTGCTGTATTATTGATATAGCACTGAAAAACATATTCTATATTAATTTCTATAGCAAAAATATGCTGATTTTCTACATTACCTTTAATACCTTTTGAAATAAAGGAATACTTCTGATTTCCTGGTCTTCTGGGAATATTTTCATACTCTTGGAAAGATTCCATTCCGGTGTAATTAAAAGTTAATTCATACTTGGAAGACTCCATAATCCTTTTCATCTTGGATATCTACAGCCTAATTTAAATTTTCAAGAGACGACCAGAAACGAGATTTGGAACACTTTATTAGGATTCCTCCTTTGAGATTTAACTACTCCTCATGGCGTAGTTTGAGAACAAAATTTTCGAAATGAGTATAATAGCATTTATTTAAACCAATAAACCTGGAATTCTTGCAATTTGAAGTGTAAAGTGTACAAATATACATAATGTAAGGAACGGGACGCATTCTCTGTGATCTTGCGAAGAGTTGCATATTCATGAAGACCTCCGCTTTGATGAAAACTAGCGCGAATTCTTGAATATAACACTTAAATTGGAAGAGGAATTGAGTTAGTGAGAAGTCACGAGAGTTGATTTAAGAATTAAGAAAATAAGACGACGCGCTATACAAATTGAATATATTTTAATATTTATCATTAACTTTGAGAAGATATTTCATGATATTCTGTATAACAGTGCGATAAATGAGGAGTTTCATTTGAAATTTTTTCAATTTTGGTTTTTGTTTATTGTTACGTTTTTAATTATATAAATCACACTATATAAGTTTCGTTAGAGCATTTTTACTTTTTTTTATATGTAGTATACAACGTGAAAGTGTTTTCAGTGATGAGTTTACATGTATTATATATGCTATGCAAATTACTCTGCCTTTTTAAAGATCCTCTGCGAGGAATAAATATTATAATATTCCCTTTTTCATATATGAAATATACAAAGATAAAATATTATAAGTGCCAAAAAATTCGACTTCAAGATTTTGAATAATCTTAATGTTTCATACCTCTCTGAGTCTGAAAATACGTTTTTGAAATTATGGCTACCATCTTTGAACAAAAAAAAAAATAAAAAAAAAAATTTTGAAGCACATGAGGGAAATTTGCTGTGGGGTTTTTAGATAAAATATGTAGATTTGTATCATATTTAGGATGAAATGTTTTCACAGAAAGTTTGTCTGCGTTTCTAAATGCATACTATTGAAGGCAACATGCTAGCTACAAATGCAATTTTTGGAATTATGACTGTCTACCTTTGAACACAATAACTGAATATTTTTTTAATTACATGTAGAAAATTTGATGTGTAGTTTTTACAACAAATTTGTAGATTTGAATCAAATTTTGGATGAAATGTCCTTATTGAAACGAGTGAATTTCAATTTAGAATATTTCAAACATGTAGATGTGATGTATAATGCTTATGAAAATTTGAAGAGACATTATTTTGTGAAACATTGCGATACATATTGAATTTTTAATTTAAATTTCTGGATAATGTATATTCACGACAAGAATATTTATTAGAAATTCTAATAAATATTTTAAAGATAAGTTCTCTTCTATCAATTCTTAAAATAACTGTATCTGCCTAAATCTTTCCTATCTATTAGGAAAATTGATTTTACCATTTGTATTGGTTACATAACTTTACTATACAACAGATGACGATACCTTATAACATCAAGGTATAATATTTCCCTTGATTTTTCTTGGGAGTTATTATTAGATTGTATTCTGAATATCGTGTATTTTCGTGTTCGTGTTTGTTTTGTCTTGTGAAACGTGGAGCTTAGAAAATAATTAAATAACTGTTACTGAAACTAGCCTATTGTCTTCATTTACTTCATAATGACGTTATAAAGAGTTCTGTCCCTCTAAATGAGTGTTTCCATGTATTTTTTGCAACAATTGTAAATAACCGAATCATTACATATTAAAATAACTCGGTGTTGATTAGCAATAATCGTTTATAATTTTTTTTCAAGAACATTTTAATTTAATGTAGTACAAATCTAAAAAAGAAAAGAATGTTGTAGGGTGCCATAAAATTTTTTAAAAATATTTAGAACGATGCAATTGATATAGAATTTTCAGTTTCTTCTCCGAATAAAATGCATTCAAGTCAGAAATATTTATTAGATATAGATAGAAAAATTATTTTCAAAAAAAGTTCATTGAAGAAGTTTTACTAATCTAATCAGAAGAAAGAGTTTTTTTTTTTTTCAAAAAATATGCTCTTGCTTAAAATGCTTCTTATTTCAACAGTCTTTCTAATGAATTATAGCTGCCTTTCAAAAATATTGCTTTCGTACCCATGAAGCGTAAACCAAACTTTTCGAAGTAAAGTCTTAAGCCTAACAAAAATCTTTTATTGCGCTTTCAATCTGTTTTTCTTAAGCTTTACTCGTCTTGCAGAGATTACCCTAAGTCAAAGCTTGACACTTTGATTAAAAAATACCAAGAAACCTTCAGGAATCATGTTGGGCCTTTTCATGAGTATCACAAAGTAATAAAGCTTTTAAAAGAAAGAAAACTACTCAAAAAAAGAGGCAAGCTTTCTTTTTTTGTTGGAAGACCTATTCTTTAGATGAATATTAAATCAAACCTTTGACGTATGAGGATTTCGAAAAACAATTCGTTGTTGAGAGAAAGAATGGCGAAATTTATGTCTATTAGTTCAGTTTGATTAATATTCCGTTTAGAAGATGCATAAGTACTGCTTTTGAATGATTTTTTTTAAAAAAAAAGTGGCCACATGTTTGGGGTGTTGGCTTGAGGCGACACTTTACTCTCTATTTTCTATGCCAAACGAAGAATGTTTTCTTTAAAGTATTTTCTAGTAAAGTATTTTCTAGAGAAAATACCTTAACTGTATCAGATATGCCTAAGACTGATATATTAAAATTACTGAAGAATTATGATAATAGCGGAGACATAAGTGTTTACCTTTCATTATTTGAGAAACAAATAAGTAGGGCTAACGTTGTAAAAGAAAAAGGGATTTCTTATTTACTCGGGTTATTACCATTGGATATAGACAATTTAATTGCTCGTGAACCTGATCCATCAGCTAATGACTATGATTGCATAAAAAAAACTATTGCTTAAATGATTTAAATTAACTTCCAAACAACTCAGGCAGAAGTTCTTTACTCTCAAACGAGATTCTACTTCTTCATGGCGGGATTTCAGTTTTGAACTGAATAACTTTTTTGAGAAATGGATAAATTGTTTAGAAATAACCGATTTTGAAGATTTAAAGCAGCTAATGGTCGTTGACCAATTAAAGAGTAAGATACTAAATGACGTACGCGATCATTTTCTCGACGATTTGTCCAGAATAAAGAAAGTAGAAGATTTGGTTAATAAACTGGACGAATATGAAGCTGCGCGAAGTCACTTTAAAAAGGAAACAAACAGAAATTGGCGTGTTTCCGAAAACAGAAGTAAATTTGATATCCCGAAAGAAGTTAAAAATTCACCATTGCCGTTCGCTCGTGCTCAAAAGAATTTTGCTGATGATAATTACTATAACAAGAGTAATAATAAATGTTTTAATTGCAATGAGACTGGCCATAATTCAATTAATTGCAAGTTTAAAAACAAAGGATTGAAATGTTTCCAATGTGTTAGCTTTGGCCACAAAGACAGTATCTGCCCGCAAAGAGATTTTAAAGTGTCCCTCTCTAATAAAGTGTATATTCGTAACTCTCCAAAAACTGTAAATAAGCTTAGTAAAAATGTTGAAATAAATGGTGTAAATTGTGATGCATTAATTGATACTGGAAGTGATATTACTATGATTAATTATGATTTTTATTTGAAAATTGATAAACCTAATTTAACGACTGATAATGTGAAATTAGCTGCTATAAGTGGAGATAGCATTACTCCCCTAGGTTTTTTTTATTGCGATATATTAATTGATGAATATGTAATATCAACTAATGTGTATGTGTTAGAAATAATGCCGAACGAAATAATCATCGGCATGGACGTATTAATTAATTTAAGCTTTTCATTCCAAGAAAAACAAATTACCATTCATGGGAAAAAAGCTCAAATAAATTACACCCGGCTGGTGAGAAACGAGGTCAAGATCGTACCACTATGTTCCTCGGAGCTGAAAAGAGACAGACAGGCACCTATTTTTGTTGAGACTTGCAATAAAATAAATACACATCCTCTCCCATACTTCATTCATTTAGCGGATTCGATAAAATATGATGAAATCGACATGAGTCATGTAAAAAAACCTTGAGACAGGAAATAAATCGTCTTTTAAATAAGTATTCATCAAACAAAACAAAAAGTACGGAGTTACAAATGAAAATAATACTGATCGATGATATTCCGATTAGTCATAACCCTCGAAGGCTGCCTTTTAAAGAACAAAAATTCGTTGAAACTCAGATTGATAATTGGATACAGGAAGGGATAATAAAACCCAGTTGTTCAAATTATTCTTCACCTGTGGTTTTATGCAAGAAGGATGATAGTTATAGGTTATGCATTGATTTTCGTAAGCTAAATAAAAAGATGATTAAAGATCGGTACCCTTTACCACTCATAGAAGATTTGCTTGACAAACTTGAGCAATCAAAAATATTTACTACTTTGGACTTGAAAAATGGATTTTTTCATGTAGACGTAGAGAAAGATAGCACAAAATTTACGTCTTTTATAACACATCATGGCCAGTGGGAATTTCTTAAAGTACCATTTAGACTTTCCAATAGTCCGAGTGGATTTCAGCGTTACATTAATGTGATATTCCGGAATTTGATGCTAGACGGAACTGTACTGATTTATATGGTTGACATTATTATACTATCCAAAATCGAGGAAGAAGGGCTAGAAAAATTACAACGTGTTCTACAGGTTCTATCAGAGTATGGTTTGGAGTTTAATTTTAAGAAGTGTCAATTTTTAAAACCACAAATAGAATTTTTAGGCTATAGAATCCAAAACGAAACTATACAACCCTCTGTACCTAAAAAGGTAGCTGTACAAAAATTTCCACAACCACAAACTGTTAAACAAGTACAAAGCTGTTTAGGCCTGACTAGCTATTTCCTGAAGTTTATACCCCACTATTCAAAAATCGCAAAACCGCTTAGTGATATACTAAGAAAAGACATTGCATTTAAGTTTGAATCTGAAAAAAAAGGAAGCTTTTCAAAAACTTAAAGATATTTTAACTCAGGAGCCAATTTTGCATCTCTATCAATAGGGATCAGTTTTAGAACTCCATACAGATGCTAGCAGTCAGGGATTCGGAGCAGTGCTGCTGCGACAGGGAACCGACAATAAGTTTTATCCTATTCATTATTTTAGTCGAAAAACATCTCCACAACAAGTAAAATATAGCAGCTATGAATTAGAAGTTTTGGCTGTAATCGAAGCGTTGAAAAAATTTAGATATTATTTACTGGGTTCTAAGTTTAAAATTGTGACTGATTGTTCCGCTTTTCAACAAACTATGAGTAAAAGAGATCTTACACCAAAAGTTGCAAGATGGGCTTTACAGTTAAAGGAATTTGATTACCAAATTGTTCACAGATCGGGAAAACAAATGACACACGTAGATTCTCTTAGTCGAAACGCAGTACTTGTTATTACTCGTTCATATAGTGAAGTGACCACTAAAATAGCCAATGCTCAAAATCAGGACGAATTCCTTAAGAAATTAAAAGCTTTGATGGATAAACAAGAAGAGAGTGAACACATTGTGATAAATGGAGTCTTATACAAATATGATAATGGTAGAGAATTGCTCATAGTACCAGAAGCATTACAAAGAGAAATTATTCGAGAAATTCACAATAAAGGACATTACGCTGTGGCTAAGACGGAAGAAATTTTAAAGCAAGAATTTTACATACCAAAGTTGAGGTCAAAAATAGAAAGTGTGGTTGCCAATTGCGTGGAGTGTATTCTGTGTAATAAGAAACGTGGGAAAGGTGAAGGTTTCCTTAACCCCATCCCAAAAGAAAATTTGCCTTTAAGTACATATCACATCGATTTCATTGGCCCTACGCCTTCTACAAATAAGAACTACCAGCATATTTTTTCAATAGTCGACGCTTTTACAAAATTTGTCTGGTTGTATCCGGTTAAATCAACATCTACTCAGGATGCAATAACTAAACTTAAGCTTCTACAATCTAGTTTTGGAAATCCGACGAGAATAATAACAGACAGAGGTTCAGCTTTTACCTCAAAAGAATATGAAACATACTGTCAGGATGAAAATATTGAACATTTCAAAATTAGCACTGGAATTCCTCGCGGTAATGGGAAAATTGAAATAAGGCATAAAATTTTAATACCCATTCTATCAAAACTCCCGATAACAGACCCTACCAAATGGTATAAACATGTTGCATCAGTTCAGAAAATAATCAATAGTACTGTTTCGAGAAGTACAAAGTTTACCTCGTTTGAGCTTTTAACTGGAGTAAAATTAAAAGATACAACTGATTTACATTTAAAGAAAATATTGGAAGAAGAATACACAAAAGCCATGATGGAAGATCGAAATAATATGAGAGAACAAGCAAGGGAAAACATTTTGAAGATGCAAGAAGAGAATCGCAAAAGTTTCAACAAACGAAGAAAAGTGGCGCGCATCTACAAACTTGGTGAATTAGTGGCCATACAACGGACGCAGTTTGGAACTGGACTCAAATTAAGACCAAAGTTTCATGGACCGTATCGGATTGTTAAGGTTAAACCTAAGGATCGCTATGACGTGGAGAAAGTTGGATGTCATGACGGACCAAATACAACTTCCACAGCAGCTGATTTCATGAAAGCATGGTCTTCAGACTAAAGGGAAAAAAATGTTTATTGGTTTATCCAGATACTGTTTTCTTTTTTTTTATTCTTTCAGATTTTTCTACTTTGATTTAACTTTCGAAAACGAAAGAGATGTCAGGATAGCCGAATGTAGTGACGAACGCCTGATGACGAGCGCCATCTACTGGCCAACAGGTGTTGATGCTTGTTAGACGGAGTGCAGACGAGACGGGTCTGAACGAAAGTCAAGACATGTGAGATGAGAAGTGTCTCTGAACGAAAGACGCGACGGAACATGTGAATTAATCCTGCGACGTATTCGACGAAATCTATTTAATGTTCATCTCTTTTATGTTAATGTAATTGTCCGTCCTAAATGTAATTAAATGTGCGTGATTCTAAAATAGTAGTGATTCCTGAGTCCTACATATATATTTATATAATGGACTGCACGTTTCAAGAATTTATTACAGAAAAGTAAATCTCCGGGGAACATCTCGAAATGAGGATGAGATTTTTCCGGCATGGTGGTTGGATCTCGCTATCCTGGTGGGTATCCTGGTGGGGATCTGGATCCTCCCATCTATGATGGGACGTACTTCTTTCGGGAAGGGTTGTTGGTTGCGAGGCCGGTGATGGCCCTTAGGACTCACACACAACGTCTTTCCTTTCTTATTTAATTACGATAATGTTACTATTGCGGCGGTCTGGTCATTCAGGATTATATATCCATGTGCCTTCAGGCGAATCGGAGAGTCAGTGATATGACTTACTGAAAAAGTAAGTTAAAAGCTATAAACTGTTCGCATTTTAAAATACATTCTACAGTCTTCACTGTGATACACTTAAAAAACATTAAATATACTCCAAGAACAATTTACGAATACTGTACGTACTGTGCAGTTATAATCATGAACAGCGGAAACAAGAGAAGTCTGTTACACACTGACGAAACAATGAACAACTAGCAGAACGCTGCTATTTTCCTGTCACAATTTGTATTTTGCACACGGCATATAGGATAATTGTAGCAGATGCCCGTTTTCCAGAGTCTTGGCAATAGTGCCAACGCAACGTCTTGCCTTTCTTATTTAATTATGATAAAAGAAAACTAGGCCGGATAGTGCGAACCGGATATTCGGGAGTGTAATATACTTTGTATTTTCTTCTCGTCTATATTGCATATTCTTAATAAATCGTCTCATCCCAGTTTGTAGATCAGGAAGCAATATTTCAAGAAATTGTTATTTTATATTTGAGGGAAATTACATTCTATAATCAATGACTTACAAGAAGAGCGTAAACGCTTTAATGAATCATTATAAAATTCTAGGAAATATAATTTTTTGCACCCAAAATTATTATAATACAGAAACAGCATACTAAACTCCCAGAATATTAATTTTGATTCATTTCTTAGTGAGTTTTACAATGAATATATCGAAGACTAATGATTTTTATTGACATCATAAGTATCATACATTGAATCGGAATGCTACCTTCAGAGTATCAATAACATCGTTGGCTATAGGGCTTTTTAACTAATGGATTAACGCTCTCACATTAATGTGATAAGATTATACTCAGAATAAAGTAAATGCTGGTGAAATCAAGCATTTCATCGAATACAATGGAATTATACTTTCGTGGAAGCACAACCATCATTGATCGATGACGAATTACATTTGCTAATAACAACAAAAACTGACATTCTTACCATCTAGTTAAGTTAGAACATCTATTGAAGTTAGGACATGCATTCTTAGACGTTTTCTTCATAATTCCTAACTGAAGTGGCTGGCAGGAATGATTTTTATGCCACTACATTTACCAATTTTCCGTATCATACATATTTTTCGTTTAATTTCTGTTTAGTTTTGCAAAATTAAAAATAATCCTTTTATAAATTTTCCTTGCCCGTTTATCTCATGATTTTCTTTTTTTTCCCTCGTAATATTTGAGATTTTAATTTCCGTTTATTGTACACTTAATTTTATACTTGTTCGTTATTTGTTTACCATGCAAAACTATGATAGATTTTAAGTCTAATATTTTTGGTTTTAAATGGAAGTTGTATCTGTGCTCTGCTGCTGCTAGTAGCATATTACCTTACAACTTTAGAAGATCTGTCAGCTTGGGAATGTTGATGCTGTCACCACATGAAAGAAGAAATGATTGATATATGATGATGTATTAATGTCATCTGACAGCATTACTCATCAAATTCTCCGATGAAATTCGTCTTGAATCAGTATTGTTCAAATCACAAAGTGAATATCTTTTCACAATGCCACAAGACTTTTCTGCCATCTCTTGAACTTTGTCACGTATTTCAGTTTTTTAATGAATTGAGTAACTGCGAACAATTTGTTTCTTAACCGTTCTGGGCTTTGTGAATGGCTGGGAAATATTTATATTGAAAATATTTATAATTTTATGTTATAAAGTTATAAATATGTTTGAAATTTACAATGCCATCCTAAAATTGGCACTGATTAAAATCTAGTATTTAGATTGTAAGTAGTTTAACAATAAATCTAATTGAACTGATCGAATAAACTTCATATACTTAAAGCATAAGTGAATCATAAGTGCGAAAGTTATTTGGAATTGATTTATTGGCGATAATTAATAATTTTTTAAATGTGAATTTCTAAATATAAAATGAGAATAATATACTATTTTTGATACGATGTTCATACTGTGCAAATACTGCTAAAAAGCAGTTATTAGCTGTTAAAGTGTTAAAACTGTCATAGTAATGTGAAAATGGTATCACATGTAATATTATAATAATATTTTCATAATGAAAAGCTATGATATGAAAATATCGATGCAATTATTATTGCCCTATATAATATATACAATACTAAGATTTAACTTATTCGGATTAACTAAGATTAACTTATTAACTTATGAAATTGTTTTAAACGGCGAAGAAGGAAAAAAAAAGAATAATGTTTATTCTAGAAGCTTCAAAAACCGGAAACGGAATTACAACAATAATATTTTATTAGCTACTAGCAGAATTTTTATACAAGCCTTAAAAATTAACATAAATTATACTGAAAAGCATTTTTTTGCACATTTATTCATATAAGAGTTTAACCCTTTGCGCTCGGAAAAGTAATTCAATACACAATTATTCACCTAACAGAATGCCTTCATTATTGTTCCGATATATATATATATATATATATATATATATATATATATATATAATAAAATGATGCACCATCTTGAATGGTAACCATGAGTCACCTCTCGGGTGCAAAAAAAAAAAAATAAAGTAATCTTTTGAACTGATGGTATAATACATTTATTAAAATCAAATCTACTATCTTCTTCTTAATCTTACGATGCAATTACAGCCTAACAATGCATTTGCCTTAATCCACTCATCCCTCTTCACTAAGGAATATTAATAAAATCTCTAGGTTACCCGTAATTTCTAAATTAGTTTCAAAAAATAAAAAGATATTGGATGATATGTAAGAATACTTTTATCTTACAGCATATACTTTTATCTTAGAAGCATAAGCCCGGAAATTAACAAGTTCTGGAAAATTTCCCAGTAATTGCTAAATCTTTTGAGCTATTCAAGCTAGAAGAATGCGATATAATTTCTCTTTCAGTACTTATTTCCTCTAGAAAGGATATCTTCCCTCTCCAAACCGCGTGTAACAAAACGGCGGATAAGCTAAATTGATAAAGGGTTCCTTATAAGCGTTGCCAATCGGAAATTTGTGCCGCAAACGATTCATTGTAAAGTTTGTTCGATCGTTTCCACTAAACGTTTATTCAGTACATTTATATCCGGTGGTTTGGCAACAAAGAAATGGTGAATCTATTTTGGGAAAAAATGATATTCAGCTGCCAGGCTTTGTTGAATATTTATTTATTTTGTTCGAATAAAAAAAGATATTAATACGCTGTATGGTATAATTTAATAAATTACTAGATGAAATAGATGATCATCATAAACGTCATTAGAACAGAACTTTTTTTTTGTGGAAGAATGACAAATTTTTACTTTCATGGTAGATTTTGAACGACTAAGAGTCATATTAAAATAAACGATGTCCTTCTAAAAAGGATAATTTTTCATGGCAAAATCCATTCTATGTCATTTTCTCTTTTATGAAGGATTCGATGTAATGACTTTTTTTAGATGTTTTGAAATATTAATAAATGACAAACTCGAATTGAAAAGATGTTTTTTTGTAAGTTAACTTTTTGTAAATGAAGGGATGAAAAATGAAGCATTTTTTTTTGTTAAATGGTAATTCGGAAATATTCAGAGAAACATCTTTTAAATATTTTTTTAAAAAAATTATTCAATGGATTTATATCTCATGTTTCTATGTGTGCATTAAAAATTGTAGAAACAGAATACTGATGAAATTTGAATATCTGGTTTTAAAATATTTTACAAAGCATTTTCGAAGATTCAATATTTTAAATGTTACTTGTAGCTATAAAAAAGAATTCAGTATTTATAAGACTACATGAACTAATTTGTTGTTTTTTGATAGATACTATAATATCTGGATCTTCACAAGCATGCAATTATTTCTGAAGGTAGAGTTTTATTTATCTTGTTCATATATTTTTGTTTCCTTTGTATTTGTAAAATATTAAATTTATAATAACTGTATTTTATTTTAATTAAATGCAATTTTTTATTAAAATAATTGATTAAATTTTCAAAATGAAATCGGCGAATAACGATTTTATTAATGTAATTTTCATGAAATATGAAAATTGTATATAAAAATTAGTATTAGCAAGACTCATTATTTTTAAGAGGACTTAAAAAAATTAAGTGAATTAATATGGAAATTATATTTTTAGAATTTTATATTATATCCAAAAGTTTTGGTGAAATCTTTTATTATTATTCGGAACTTTATATTATAATTTCATATTAAGTCTTCATGGGGTTTTTTTCCTTTATAAAATAATTGTTTTATTATCTTATTTGTTTAATTTTAGGTATTTGTATTTAATATTTCATTTATTGGATTATATTTATTAAAAATATATCGTTTATGTTTAAATTAGGTGCTTTCAATTTCATATATGTGTATTAATATCAGATGCTAGAAAGATTTTAATGTCTTGTTTTATTCTTCCGCTACTTTCCATAATTTCTAGATTTTATATATGATTTGATGTTTCATATTTGTATTTGTTACTTTCTTTTTATAGTTTCTTTTTAAGGATCTAATAATATGTTAATAGGATTTTCTGTCTTTTTCTATCTTTAAATTTTTTTCTGAGTACGATAAAAAAAATAAAAATGAAAATTTTCTATACAATTAAAAAGGCACGTTCGAGTTTTATCGTTTAATTAAGTGAAAGTATGAAATCGCAGGACTAAATAAATTAATATGGTTTTTTATCATCTTTTTCACAATAATAAAGATGATTGTGTGCGTGCGTGTTAGCGCTCTAAAGGCTAAATCATTTGATTAGAGATATCCTTCTTGGGATATATGTATTTTGGAAGATGTGAATGCACAGCACTTATTTAATATTTGTGCAAATTTGTTTTATGTTTTGCTATTTTTAAAATATATGTTTTGCTTAAATTTTAAAAATAGGTTCCATCAAATATTTAATGATGTGATTTTCATCAATTCTTGAGAGCTTAAAAAGAAGAATTCTGTTTAAAATCTGTGCAATTTATATAAAGAATTAAAAAAAAATGTGATGTTACAGTATCATGAAAGTCAGAAGATGAATGAACCGGACAGTGACGTTTATAAAAGAACTATGATGTCATGGAATTCATATTCATTAAGAATGCTCATCTACATAATAGAGAGAGCACATGTAAGATAAATTGAATCATAAAAATAGTTTGATGATGTAATCACATGTGAAGTTATGCATATAAGTTCTAATTGATATTAAATACGATCAATATCTCCAAAGCAGCTATCCATTAAGTTTGGAATTAATTAAAAATATTTTCATTCTCATTATCATATTTCTTCTAAATTCATCGTATTATCGCCACTTTAAACTTCCTTATATCTTGAACTAAATGTAATAGATTTTCATACGCTATAAACTTCATTTTACAATTATATAAGTAACCTTTATCCCCTAGTGTCGTCTATACCTCTTCTAATAATCGAAGCGAACTCCGAACCCCGTCAATCACCAAACATTCTATAACTGCAATAAACATAAATCAATTACCTAGAAACCTACTCTAACGCTCCGCAGGTAAACGAAGATTGTCCGAAGCAATTCTCCAAAATTCCAGTTCTTGTCCGTGTTTAGCGCGAACGGTTGACTTCGGGATCTCGCTCTGTTTGTAACGTTTATTGAAGTTTAATTGAAATCAGGGTAGCGAACACGAAAGCCAGTTCTATCTCTGCAGCTGCAAGCAGACCATGCGATGTCGCAGAAGACAGCTGGTATCTAAGTGGAGCTGGTAGGCTCCTTGTTAGTTGTCTGGGGACAGCGGTTGTTGCCAGAGCTGTTAGTACTCGAGACAGGCAACTCGAGGGGATTGCCCCCGCCAGGAGTCGGGAAAGGGAGAGGATGATTTAATTAATAATAGTAGAATGGAATTGTTAACTCCTAGATTTACTGTGGTTGTTGGAGGGATTGTTGATTGGAGAGTGACTAAGAGAGATATCAATGATATGCGATGGAACAAATTGCTTCAATTTCTTTCGGATTTTTTTTGCGTAAATCTAGCTTTTGGGGCAGTGTGTAATAATAATTTTTTAAATCTGTAATTGTGTTATGTTTTATCTCCTTATTATTATTTTTCTTTGGTTTCAAAGAATTGAACGTAACACGCCCATATTTTATTTATCGCACTATTTTCTTACTTTTTCTTGTACGACGTAAAAAAAAGTGATAGCATTGTAATAATCAAAATATTTGTGACACATTTTTGGAAATATGACTGATTGTTAGTTGTCCGTGGATCTCTTTGTTTGGAAACCTGAAAACTCAAAGATCCAATAAGAGTGAAGAAAAAAACTATAGAGTGTAGTCTTTCCATTAAAAACGATAATTTCTATTAAAAGTTTGGACTAAATCTGTCAATGGGAACACTTATGTGATAAATACAAACACATTATATCAAAAAGAAAATAGTTATACCCATGAAATTTTAGTATATTATTTTAAATTAGGAATTACAATCTTGCGCCAAATTTTGAACCTAGTTGAGCAAAAGGAATATATTTAATATACATAACGGTTATTTTGGCCATGCTAAGAAATTGAAAGTTCCTAATTCTGAAAGTTTTTATGTGACATAATCTAACAATGTAGATGAAAATCAATAGGAAAGTGCTTCTTCTAGTTGATTGTCCCTTATCGCTTGCCTTCCACGTAACATAATCAGTTTTTAAATATTGGACATTTTTATAAATTATCGTCTTTCATGTTTTAAAAGTTCTTATTTTTGTAATCCGCTACTTTTTTCATATAATGCATTGCTTCATAAAGTTAAACTCCAAAAAATAGAACAATATTAGGAGACTTAAACTAGGTAGATGACTAGGTATTCTAAATTCAAATAGGACAGGAAATATATCTTTATTTGGAAATTTACTTAATTAATTAAATTGGAAGGGAAATTAACTTAGTTTAATGAGTCAATGAAGCAAACTTGCTTACAAAGTAAGAATAACCATTTACCATTTGTTAATTGTCATCGGGGGCATCTCAAATATGATTATGAGAAGCTTCCAGCATGGTGGTTGGTTCTCGCCATCCCAGTAGGTACAGAAATGGTGTGGGGTCAACTATCCCCTACCCATGCCAGGACATGTTTCCCAAGGGAAGGGTTATACCATGGCCAGAGATGACCCTGAGGACTCAACTTCAACTCGCGACTCTACGGTCGTTCAGATTTATTCCTGTGCTTCAGGACGTTTCGGTGTAGTCAATGTGTGGTTAGCCTCTTTTGAGTTTTATTGATATTGGATTTAAAGAGGATTTAAATTGGAAAAGAGTCAGCAATGGGTTCATATTCATTTATAATTATTTTCATAAATCCTTAAGTAGAGATCAAAAACATCAAGGAATCGGAAATGATGGTTCCGATCCGTCTGATCGCCCTGCTCAGTGTCGTAATAATTCTCATATTTATTTTATATTATTAAATTTAGATATTAAAAGATTCTATTTGTTATAGTTTTTTTATATATGAAATGATTTTCACATAGTATACAAGTTTTTTTCGATATTGCGAAGAATTATACAAAACCGAGGTGATTAATATTTTGGGTTTATTGGCGCAAAAGTCATGTGCAGCCTATATATACTGCGTCTGCTTTATTTAAAAAGAATTCTAATTATTAAAAGGGTCTAGTATGATTGATTAGAAACATATTTAATTTCTAGGAAATTCAATTTTTTGCGATGAGAGAAATTTACAAGAAATCTTTGGGATATTTCGAACAAAATTGCGAATTTAATTACAGTATTATGAGAAAATAAATATGTCTTTGGTAATTACCTTAAAACTTAAAAATTGAGACATTTTAAGATAGGACAAAGCGTAATTAATCTGAGAGATTGACCTATCTAATGTGTACCAAATGTTAGCCGTATCTAATAGAAAGTTAATGCTTGGATTGACATAATAGTATATGCAACTGTTAAATAAGAATGCACCTTTGTTAATTCATTCAGAATCTGTATCAGTATTATCAGTGTAGCATATTATTTCGTTTTGTGAATAATAATTTAATTAAGTTAATAATAATTAAACGAAACTATGAAAGTGACAACTTCCAACTAAGTCCTCTATCATTTGAAAATTTCCACATAGATTGCAAAAACAAAACTAATGAATAAATGTAAATTCAATATTTGATATTGAATTTAAGCATGAAAGGATTAGAAATTTTGATATAAGCAAAGGAAAATATGCGAATAAATAATATTTTAAGCCTATTCCTTTGCCGAAAATTTTAATTTCTATTGAAATTCGTATTGCGATGCATGATAGGAATTAATGCGTAAAGATATCATTATACTTATTTTTAAATCATCACAAAGGAAAAAGAAAACAGCTCAGATTGATGCAAAATTAATCTTTTATTAATGTTTGCAACAGCTGAGGACAAATTTAATTCCAAGAAATGAATGAAAATTTGATTCCGATTGTTTTGAAATCAGAATTTCTGCTCTAAGGAAAGGAAAATATGCGAATAAATAATATTTTAAATCTATTTATTACTTGGCCGAAAATGTTAGTTTTGGTTAAAACGTTTGCTGCAATGTATGTCAGAAACTTTTGTTTAGGAATATCATTATATTTATTTCTGTGTAATCATAAAGGAAAAAAAATATAAATAAGATTAATGCAGAATTAATATCTTATTGTTATCAAAATGATAACAGGTAAAAATTCTGACAATGATGCAATTTCCAAAAGTGAATGAAGATTTGATTTGAACTGTTTCAATGAAAGAGAGATTCATTAATCAGTTCTGCATTAAATGCATAGTTCAAATGAATACAAAATAGAGAACTTACATTTTTCACACGATATTTCAGGAAACGCTTGAGCATCCTAAGTTATTTTAAACCTGTGGATATGTAAACTAAAGTACCGATTCTATTTTATCATTTTACTTTATTAATTTAGAAGTTTTGTTTAGAAAACCTACTCAGATTAATTACATATGAAACAATTTCCTCCTGCTTTTTAGTTTGGAATGTTCATTTCATGTTATTTTCAAATTAATATTTCAATTAATATTTTTATTAATATGTTATTTTCAAAACTCTTTTTTTTGGAATTGTTAACTCAAATAATAATAATAATTACAATACTATTAGAAAGGACTTAATTAAGATTTGAACATTTCCTATAAAATTATTCAATTCATCAAGTAATGCTTATAATATATTATTTTCAAAACTCTTTTTTTTGGAATTGTCAACTTAAATAATAGTAATAACTACATTATTCGTTGAAAGAATTCAGATTTGAATATTATTCTCTAAAATTATTCAAAATTGCTACAAATTTAAATTATAGATACCTTCACAGATTAAAAAAATAAATTAAAACAAAGTTTAAAATAAAGTAAAATTTAAGTAAGCTCCTTTGAACGTAATTTGCGAGTCAGGTATCCTTTTATGACATTTAATCAATAAAATATATGGAATATTCAGTTAAAATGATTTTTGCCCAAGATGCGATGATAAAATTAAATAATAAAGACTACGAAGTTTGAATTTAATTATGAAATGTTTAGTAATTGGATCAATTTGTCCTGTTATCTTAAGTGGAAAGTAATGGGAAAATAGCTTGATGGAATTTTCCCGAATCTGATACAGAACTTGGAAAAGTGTTTTAATTCTCTTCCATTTGGAGTTGCTTAATCTGCTTTCAACAATTTTTCTCACTAATAATTAGTAATGTAATTATATTTAATTTCCACCATTTTAAGTATTTAATGTAATTAAATATATATTAAAATGCATTAATATCATATTAGTATTTTATAAAGATATGCTTTAGTTGTAAACCGTATTTAAATTCTTTTTCCAGGCAAAATAGTTACCGTAAGAGTTTTATGTATTTTGTTTTACCTACAATTTGAAATGTCAAAAGGTATTTTTCTAAATTTGCATTTAGAAGATATTTTCGAATTAGTTTAGAAAAAAATTAATTGTGAAAACCAGTAAAAGAAATAGTATTGAGGAAATGTCTATCACATGAACAAATTTATTTTAGGTATAAACTAGCATTTCAGATGCGAAAATTTGTGGATGTCATTAACTTTCCTATTTATTGCTTATATTACATGATCATATCCTAGAGAATAAGGAATAGTATATTTATAAGGAAAGTATGATTTCTGAGATTATACATTTTTCCTAAGCATTATATATAATACCTGATATGCAAATGCTATATAGATAACGTATGAAAAAATGATATTGCTATTATTTAAACAGTTAAGTATTTAAAAAAATATAGCACAAAATATTATTTTCATCATTTTTACAAGAATAGCCACAAGGTATGATTTTTTTTGGCGGCGTTTTATACATACATTTGAGTCATTATTTTTCTTTAAACACTTTTAACAGGTAACATAAATAGAAATAAATTTATTATTTTGTTGGTTTAATCCATCGTCAAATATAATTTCCTTTATGTTTTTTTAAACAGGAACTTTTTCATGCATTGGACTTTATGCTTCGCTGGTTTGATATTGTCCTTCTATACGCAGCCTAGAAAAAAATAAGAAATGTTTAATCGTTTCTTTATTCAGTTTGATCATTCAGTTTTCTTCATTCTACAAAATGCTTTATTCTACGAAATGTCACCTTACATAAAAGAGCGGTAACATAGCCATATTTTCAACTCTTTCTGTAAAAACATCTAAAAAAATAGGCATTTTTTTTCAGTTTTATGCTCTTTATCAGTATCAACAATGTTGGCTGAATATTACAATACTGGTACATTGAGTTTTTAAGTTAAATATAAAAAGTACACTACAATCGAGATCTCTATCTATGGCATTTTTTTTTTTACCTTGCCGTTGATTAATGCAAGAAATACACAGCTGTAATTTACATTCGAGTTTCAAGTTCAGTTACGGTGCACTTATGCTTTTAAAACGTATAAAATAAAAAAAATAGGCATAGGAAAAACATGCTATTATATAATAAGAAGGACACATTTATGACAAAAATGCCGCTTCTTAAGTTAAAAAGTAATAGAAATTAGTGCATTTATTGCAATAGTAAATAATTTCTGCAAATTTATCCTTTGAAATTAAAGCTACTATGTTCAATCTTCTATTTTTTCCCCTCTTTTCATAAATTACTGGACGGTAATTCGATTTTTTTGAGCTACATGCCTATATTGCTGAAGACACTATTTTCACCCCAGAAAATATCTTTTAGAAATATTAGCATCGGCGACATTGGTTTCGTAAATGTGTTTCGTTTGCATATATTATCATATCATATTCGCCATTTGTTCGATGCTATACAGTTTGTACTGTCATCACTTTGTATATATTTAATTTTTCTTAAGCCAACTGAAGAGCTTTTGGAAAACAATTTAAAGCTTGTATAGGAATTGTTAGTTTGTTCATAACAAACTGTGTGATGATATGTATAAATAGCAGTAAATATTTGGAAACAAGTAAATAATCACTATTTATCTCTAGCGATAAATATTTTACGATTTCTGTACAAAATATATTCAGTGAATATTGCTTTATATATGTATCTTTAAATCATTTGCGTATTTATAATCTTTTTTTTTTTTTAGCAGAATGTCTTCATATGGAATGAATCACATTCGGCAAAAAGTTCTCGTATGAAGTAAAAAAATGTTATGAATAATTCATATAATATTAGGGGAGTATTTTGCGTAAGCCGAATATAGTAAAAAAAACTGTTTATTAACACATATAATTGGATAACATATATACTTGTAATGTATATAATATATGGCGTGTAATACTTATTTGTAAAGTTGACGTATATACTTTAAAATCTTCACACTAACCTGCCTTTCCCGATTTCGATGCCGCGAGTTACCTTTAAACTGAATTAAGGAACCAGCTTTTATTTTTGGCCTTCTAGTTGGTTATTTTAACTTCAAACTTTGGAAGCAATATTAGGCCTGTTTTGAGATGCAAGTTATTTGAACAGCAATCATTTGCCTGGAGTTTTCTAGTTCCTCTTCCAAGTTTCGCACCACACCAACGGAAGCGCATTTGGATCGCTATCCAGGCCCACATGTACAATGGATATTTGCTGGAATCAGATTCCAAACCTCTAATACGAGGACGATACCTAACCACTAGCTCATTACGTCTACAGGGTTTTCTTATAAATATTACAATTAGTTTTCAGACTTCATTTAATAATAATTTGTACTTGCAAGGAAAACTTTCCTGTAAATACTTTTGAATATATTTGATTTTAGCCTTAAATGAATTTAGTTTTTAAATGCTATTCTTAGCATTTTCATATTGTCTAAGCGTTTAGGAAAAAGTATTTTTTGATTACGGATATAAAAAATCGATCATTTTGACTCTGAAAAAATATTTTATGACAATTGAAATACTTAAAACGGAAGCTTAGTATTCTTTATATGGATATTATAAGAAAAAATAAAACCAAGAAATTAATTCATTGTTACAGTTTAGGAAAAAATATGTTTAACAACATGGTTTCATTTTAAATGTAAAAGTACACGATTAAAATATCAGACGAGAAAACAAAATTCTCAAGTTTTACTTTATTTATGAAGTGAAAAAAAAATCAGTCGATAATTTATTCGGACCTCAAGATTTATTTAAAGATAATCAGATCATTAACTTTTGACGCAGAACAATTATTTCGTTCTGTATAATCCCGATTTTAATCCATCCCTAATTGGACCTCTTTGTTGTTGCTATCTAAAGAGGATAAATAAATGCTATCTATCTATCTAGATAAATGCTATCTAAAGAGGATTATACTTTTTAATCTTCTTAATTATAATTTTATTAAAAACAGTGATATCGTAAGACTTTGTTGTGCCATCCGACTTTTAATTATTAATTACTAATTTGTACAATTTATTGTAGGCTATTTTAATGAATTAAAAAGATAGTGAAGCTTTTCAATAATATACATAATCTAAGAATTTAAACTATTTGTAAACTGTGATATACAATTTATATTTGTAAGAATCATAATGGATTGATCTCGTTTAAGGAATATGTAATTTATATCTTATAAAACTCATGCAAAATGTATAAAATGTACACTGTATCACTTAATAGTTTGGTTCAAACGATAATTTAACAATAATGAAATTACATTTTTATTATTAAAATAAAAAAATGTCTTCTTTCACTCTCTTTTGCTTCGAATTTTTGATTGAATATTGAATTCATTAAACAACTATCACAAATTAGACGTAATTATGGGTGTTCTGTGCTTTAGATATAGTGAAAACTTTGTATAGCGTAAATAAATATCTTATAAATGAAGTCATTGATGCTTTGTACATGATTTGTCACTATTATTAACGAATCAATGAATGTTTATATTCTATTTCTCAAAACTCGTCCGTTAATATTCGGAACAAGCGATTCTGAACTTCCTATCTGGCGAATGTTTCATTTAATTGTCAGCTTTTAAAATGTATGTTTTTGTTCAGAGAATAGGTTTTATCTGCCTTTAATTCAAACGCATCTTTCAATAGTAATGGAAAAAATTAATGATGTACTGAAGTAAAAAAGCATGCCATTAAAAAAAACAACGTTATATTAGGTCAGCACAAATTGTTTCTATCTAAACAACCAAAAATTAAAAATAATAAACTGAAAAGAATTACAGTTATTGCTCTTCACTTGATCTAACTTCAGAAATACGAGGTCAAATCTAAATGGGCGTCGTCTTTTTCAAAGCACCACATTTATATAACGAAAGTAAATCAATATAAAAGAAACAATTCTATTGAAAAATATAGGATTATTATAACCTTCAAATTACATATCGACTAAATACATCAAATAATTAACTGCTTCCATGGAAAAAATATAAAAATGGTATTGATTAGTTTAGTTAGTTAGTTTAGTTATATTAACGTCCCGTTATAGAGTAACACTAGGGCCATTTTGGGACGGACCTCGTCATTTTGAACCGCGGTCAGTTGACGAGGACGTCACCTGAGCTGGTACCCCCAGGTAAACTAACTAAACTAAAAATTTATTGCACAATTTCAGATGATGGACTTCACTGTTATTAATGAAATATGAACGTTATCATTTATCAAAACATAATTGTGAAATAATGAGCAATTTTATAATTGCCATAATAAAATATACAATATTCTAATTTTTAAAATTGATCATTGAATCATCTGTAATTCATAAAGTTAAACTCATCTGCATTATCGGCCATATTTCGAAATCTAAAAAAGCATTGCAGAATTTTTCCTAAATTGTTTTCAAATAAACAGCAGCTGTCTGATTTGTTTCTGATTCTATAATATATAAGGAAGTATTTTTATTGTTTTTTTCAATATGTAATCAATACATGTAAGATGTTGGCTTCTTATTTATTTTCCGAAATGCTGTTTATTATATTAATGAGTAGAAGGGTGTTATATACTCATTACAAAGTGATATATTTTTTGTTTATGGGCTCTCAATAATTCGAATTCAATTTTAATTTTTGTAAACAGATACAATTATAATTGTATTAGAGAAATAAAACATAAATTGATAAAAGCATTTACATGATAACTCATATTACCAAATTACATAATGAATAATCATGTCAGAAAGAATAACTTAATTTTCCTTAGCTCCGTTCAAACAAATAACAGCCAGGTAATTTATTCCGCTCCCTACGACATCCAAGACAGATTTCTCCGACTTTGAAACGGTTAACAATGTTCTCAAAAAGACAGCTTATTAGTTATCTCAGAACAATTTCCAGCGAAGCAGAATCGGCAGCAGAATCGTGCCATTAGTTGGACACCAATTCCGCCAGCCCCTTGACAGGACAGAAACAAAAAGCGGTTCCACCCGCCCCTAAAAAGCCTGTCAGCAGTACTGCGAGCATTCAGGACGAGGTAATGACTTTCAGGGATTCGTGGCACCAATTAAATCGAGGACTTGTGTCAAAGGATACGATCACCCTGGGTTTTAATTAATAGTCAACATTAGGGAGAAATACAAAGAAGAAAAAGAGTGAAATAAAAGATATTAGTTTCCCTTGTTGTAGAAAGTAGTCAAACATTTATTTCCAAGGCACCAAATTAAGCTTCGGGAAGAAAGAATTCAATTGCTTTTGTTCTTTTTTCGTTGGCAATCGGGGTTCTCGCTCAACTGGTGGTTGGGAGAAGACTTTTCTAGATGTTAATCACTGATCAACTAGTGAGTTTCCGTTAATTGAGTGAAGGTTTGAGGGCTCTCGAGGTACCGTTAATGCATTTGCCAAGATTAACGGAAGAAGAATTCTTCTGCCAGAGTTTGGCGCTCGAAGGAAATTGAGAAATAGTACAACGCATCGCTTCAGGGAATTCTCCTTTCAATCGATGCTCTGCGATTCGTTGGCGTAAAACATGAATTTTTCAAGGAGGCTTTATTTTAAAAAATCCACTTGGCGTAATTAAAAATGTCAGGCATCAAATTAAGCTCTCAGTGACAGGCCAGCAGTTTTTGGAGGAGAAAACAAGTTATTATCTGTCGTGTTAAATAAGGTTAAGTAACAACTCAGGAGCAGAGAGTTCTGTTACTTCTTTTATTATTTCTCGTAGGTGTTTATGCTGGACTAAAATTTGATAATTTAAATTAGAAAATGAGAGTAAAATCTTGAATAGATCGTATCATTTAGTTTTAAACTGTTTGAATATGATCGATACTAATTTGAACTAATATTTCACTTCTTTATCAATTTGCATTGTTTTAGAGGATAGTGCATTACGTATTTTTAGAAATATTAGATATGAACATTTTGAAAAATAACTGAAAAGCAAAATTTATAAAAGATGAATCCATTTGGTGCATAACATGTTTATCTCTTTTTCAATTTTGAAATAAAAAAATGTTAACCATGTTAAAAGAATCAAAGGAGCGCATTAAATGATAAAAATACTATAGTTTTTTAATTTAAAAATATGATTTAATTTCTTCATGTCATACCCGTAAATAGGTTTATTAAATAAT
>JAPMOR010048012.1:7237-21303 GCA_026543865.1 Argiope aurantia | reverse complement strand
ATTCTACAAAGGTAATGTTTTTTATGTTGGTAATATATTCTGCAAAGGCAATGTGTTCTATATTGGTAATATATTTTACAAAGATAATGTATTCTATGTTGGTAATATATTCTACAAAGGTAATTCATTCTATGTAGGTAATGTAATGTATGAAAGTAATATATTCTACAAAGATAATGTATTCTATGTTGGCAATATATTGCACAAAAATAATGCATTCCATGTAGATAATATATTCCACGAAAGTAATGCATTCCATGTAGATAATATATTCCACGAAAGTAATGCATTCCATGTAGAAAATATATTCTACAAAGCTAATACATTCTATGTTGTTAAAATTGTACAAAAGTAATGCATTCTATGTTGTTAATATATTCTAAAATGTTCGGCTATGGTGTCAAGATAGCAACAGATGCAACTTAGAAAAATCCTACATCAAAAATTTGAGAATCAGTTCTGATCCAAATAAAGGCCATCAAGTTTAGATCCTATAAAATGATCAGAAGTACAATCAAATTTCGAAGACAAACTTTTGCTGGCCCTTCTTCACTTATTATATACATATGCTACAATTAATTATGAAATTTAATCGTCAATAACAAAATTAATGTCCGCCGCCTAAATTCAAAACTTTTCTTTAATATCATCTCTCGAAATAAGATTCTTGGTTTCTATTACATTCCACAGATCAGTTTATTCAGGTTATTAGACTCAGATTCAAATCAAGTTACAAGACGTATATGACACTTCACTAGACTGGAGAAGCCTAAAATTTCACTTGTTTATTCCAGGTATGAAAAAATACATCCAAGTATTATCATTGATTTAATATTTGTAATTCACTTTACATATAAATCAATTCTGATTACGAGCACCATAGAAAGCAATTCACATTACAAGATGAGATCAATGCATGTAACATTGATAACATGACATGCCCTCATAAAAATATGAAATTTCATCATAATGGAGTGGATATATCTGAAATGCACCATCTACTTATTGTGCCTTATACCGTTAGGCTGTGCAACAGCTTTTATGTGTTTTGTAAAATGCGTACTTTATAAAACACACAAAAAATGAATTTAGAATACTGCGAAATTTGGGAAATGGATGAACCAAATATTTACATTTTTAATATAATGAAATTTAAAATAATATAATCTCATGGAATAAATTTTTACTCAGAAATTTCATGTGCATAATAAATAGACCTAATGTGAGACAGTAAAAATCAGACCAATTTATTGTCAAACGATTTGGCAAATCATTGACATTTAGTAATATCTAAATGTCTTATCTGAAGACAAATATAACAAATAATTCAAATTAACCAGCTTGTCGCCTAACGAGACTAGTAATTAATAAATACAATAAAAATAATACTAAAGTATAGTAAAAATTAATTTATTTAAAAATATGTATTTATATAAACAATCAGAAATATATAGAATTTTGATAAATATTTTGTACTAAATGGGATGTGTAAAACTTAATTTAATCTATACTTATAATAAAGCTCAATGTGTGTGTGTGTGTATGTTGGCGCTCTACAGGACAGACAATTCAACCAGACAATTCAACCAGGACAGACAATTCTACAGCTACCAAATTTGGCACGTGTATACCTTGGAGGCCGGGAATGTGTACTTGGGGGTTATTTTTTCTAATTTTTAATTAAAATTTTATTTATTTAAAAATTAAGCAAAATTTTGGCGTGTTTCTGCTATAACTTCCGAAAATATTACAGCACAAAACATATCTTTACATAAAATTAAAGATCAAAAATTTATCTTTTAAATGATACCAATTTTTTAACCTTAAAATTAAATTTCTATTTTTAATGAATTTTTAAATTAATATTCTCACTATATTTTTCAACAATTTTTTCCGTACAAAATAAAAATAAAATTTAAGCTGTACGAGCACGTTTCGCATTCATTGGGGAAAAAATTAGCTTTTTTCAACGTGTTGCAATCAAATTGATTAAATCTCCATCTAAAAATAAATTAAATCTTTATGGAAATGAAATCTGCAAAAATATAATTTTCGGCACGTATCTGTAGGAAAGGAAACAAATATGAAATATTATTTTTTCTAAAAAATAAATTCAAGACAAATTATTTTATGATCTTTTACACTCTCTATATTATTAATCCAATAAATCAGTTATATTTTACGGCAAGATTTGTTTAATATGAACAAGATGTCCATTCAAATCAGGGCCACACAGCTGATTTGTAAACCTTTAGTAAGTCACAGATCTGATAAAATGGTCTAAATGGAAAATGATTATATATTATGTAACTTGATTCAATAAATGCTTCAATGAATAACGAACTTTTGATTTTACATAAAGCTTCTGCTGTGGAAATCACGAATAACAAAATGTTCTTGAAACACTAATATTTTAAATAAAAAGAGTTAATTTCTAATCAACTAAATCAATCACTTAAACTGACTTATTTATGAAAATTTGAATATCATTATTCAATAAAAAAATGATAATTTTAGATTCTCCATTGATCGTTTCAAAGAAAATACGCCAATCAGCGCGTAGGTTTCTCAAGAGTAATTGGCCTAAGATTATGAAAATGTTGAGTTTTTCTAAATTCTTAACATTCAAAACTTCATAAATAAGTTTTAGTTGATCGTGGAAAATAGAAACATTCATTCATTTATTTAAAATTTGGTGTGTCCAGAATATCTCTCAGAATATGATACCTTACTGCATTAAATTGAGACATCATAATTTTTGAAATATATTTATAGGCCGGAACACAATATTATTATTGATTTCATTTCAGTCTTTTTGGAAACTAAAAACTGAATTTTATGCTGAATCTGAGAAATTTTTGTTGAATTATTCTTTGAGGTATTACATAAATTATGAAAAATATTTTGTAGGTCACATAAGACTTAAATACCGAGCTATTCTGTTTGCAGTACTCATATTCAATAATAATCATAATAAATAAATAAAAAACGTTAAAAATGATAAATAAAATAAAACTCTTGGTTTCATTAAAAAATATCTTTATATTAATTGCAATTTCAGCATTTCCACTTTAAATAAAAGTTGAAGTTTTACCGGAAATGACAGCAAATTAGCAAAATATATATAGTAAATTGAACGAAACGATCTAAACAACAATATAAGTTTGGTATGACTAGCAAAACTTGAAGATTAAAAATTTTTTGTTCGAGAATCTATTAAGAGATCAATTACTTAAAATATTTAATTGAAAATTGTAGCGAGCGGTAATATTGGCGAACCGGCTAGTCGCCAAAGGCGGCTAGTTAATAATAAATGTATTTATTAGTAGAATCTTGTTTAAGAAATAATATATTAGCAATTTATATATTTATACTATGCGGCTTTTGATGGAGCACAGAATGTATAGGATTCCAATTGAATCTTTCAAAAGGGCGCTACATCAGAAAGTGTAATGCAAAAAATCCCATATATTAAATTTTTATTTATTGCCAACAATCCCAGGGACTTTGTTTATGATTTGTATTTTTTTTGTTATTTTTATGATTGTTATTAAAAAATTCAAAAGGATTTTTTATAACAAATTATTGTTTCTCTTTTATATACGGATTTATTTGGCACTAAGTTTAATTGACGAATATTACACTAAGATGAATTGACGAAAAATAAAAACTGATAATTATTACTGCTTAGCTAAATTATTTATCAAATAAATCTTCTAAATTATTCTTTACCTTTTAAATACTCCCACTGGGGGCAGATGAAAAATAAGGATGAGAAGCTTCGGAAATGGTGTTTGGTTCTCGCCGCAGTGTTGGGTATAGAAAGAGGTGGGGTTTGGCTACCTCCCATCGATGACACGACGTATTTCCTTAGGGAACTTTTGTGCCTTGGCCGGTGATGGCCTTTAGGACTCAGACACAACTCCCGGGAGTGTTGCTGTCGCAGTAATCTGCTCATTCAGTTTCATCCGTATACATACGGGCTTCTTCATTAACCTTTTCAAAAAAAATCATAAGATAGTAGATTGTCACAATTTCAATTCTCCCTTCAAACTCTCTTCTCCACATCACAAGAAAAATTTATTGCCAAAATAAATCAATATTTTTCTTCTTTCATAAAATTTATTTTTAGAATTAAATGTTGGACGGAACTGCTATCAGTAAACATAATAAATGAATTTATTTATTAATTATAACAGTCTATTATTGCAGATTCAGTAGAAACGGAAAGGCATTAATTGTTGACATCATGTATGATAATAATTCAATAGAGCTTTGATTACTTAAATGTCACATACATACATACAATCAAATTAGAGCTCCACTGTTTTGATTGGTTTATATTGAAACTATTATAGAGTAATCAATATAGTTCACACTGTATTTAATAAAACTTGCATATCCTATATAATATGTCGCCTATAGAAGCACTAGCTGGGTAGAGAAAACTATGATGTAAACAAATATGAATATATTTTTGTAAAAACATGATATTGTCCTGAGGATGTATAAATATAGTTATCAAATTAATTTTTTTTATATAGATTTTACAAATCCACATTTTACTGTTCGAAATTCTAATATTACTGACAATACATAGCAAAGAAAAAAAGTTTGGTGTTTGTAATTTTTTTTACGATTATCATTGTGTTCCAAAAATTTTGAATAAGTATTTATTTCTTTAGATATTGCACACAGATGAATATGCTTCAGTTACAAAGTTTCATTAGAGAATTATATATTTAGGTGAGACAGATTATTATATATTAGGTAAATGTTTTTATACATTTAAGTAAGAAATTATATGAAAATTCTTAAGCTTCTATAGAAGGGTGACAGTAAAAGTTTAAACAAATAAATTTGTTTACGACCCCAAAGTATAAAAGTATCGTTAAATAAAATATTTTTATTACATTTATCTTTACACACGCAAAGTTTCAAGCCTATATTTGCACGATTTACAGAGAAGGAAAAAGAAATGAAAATTTAACATATATTTATTTATTCTATAAACTTGTGATGAATAGCTTATAAGCCAGTTAACAACTACGCTGCACGAGCAATTGCTTTTGTATTGTGGTCATGTTATTCGGCTGCGAACCACACGGTCTTGGCTTCTATCCCCGCTTGTAACATGACCACGATACAAAAGCAATTGCTCGTACAGCGTGGCTGTTAACTGGATTATAAGCTATTCATCACAAACTAAAATTTATTCAATACATTAAAACTGTCATAAGATAAATTTTATCTATTAGTTACGTCCTTCAATCCATGTGATTTGAAAGTAATGTGCTATTGACAGACATTGTTGTTCACTTTTATTAATTAACATTTGCAGTGTGGCTTAATAAGGAATAGAAATTTGAGTAACTGAATATATAAGGAATCTCAAATAAGCAATGCAATTACGAGCAATTTTTTTTTTTTGCTTATGTTTGGAAATGTAAGCTTTTTCCGAAAAATGGAAATGACGCACTATTTTTCAGCAATGAAGAAAATTTGAAATTCTGATGAACAGTATACAGTATGAAATTATATTGCATCTACATGCTTTTATAAGTATTGTTAGAAAAATGACAATTTGTATAGGTATCGAAAATTCTCATTTTGAAGAAGTCTTTACTGCTTCAATTGATGAATTATGTGATCATTCCTTTAAAGTAAAGAAAAATTATATATATATATATATATATATATATATATATATATATATATATATAGTTACGGAAATTCATTTCCACTAAGTCCGTGAAGTCACCGGGTACGCTTCTAGTGGGCCTAAAAACAGTCAGCAGGCCGACTTTTATTTCGCACGAAGACACTAACACAAAGACGAAAAATATACAGCCGAGACGAACACAGGCAACACACAGAAGCACACTACAAGTAACCCGCAAGTAGTAATAGGTAGTAATCACAATCACAGTACACAAAACGGCTAGACAGAATTCAGCAGGAGGAGGGAATCCACTTCACTCTACGACTTCTCCAAACGTCTGCAATTCACCACTTCTCGCTTTAGCTGTATATCCAACTACTGACTCACTGCTACACGACTGTCTAATCCACACACGACTCGATGATGTTTCTACAATAAACAGCAGGACTCGACACACAGATCAATTCAGCAATCACTTGAGCTTCACACAACGCTTGTTTTTCGCTGGACTATTCTGCCGTTGCTTTGTTATCCTCGAAAACTCGATACATGACTACTATTCACTGCAGCTTAAGACTGCCAGCCTCTTAAAGTTCCCGGAAGCGGGTCGATAAGTTTCTGGATCAATCAAGCGTAGCTTGGTTTCTATTGGCTAAATCGCTAAAATTCTCTAAATTTCCATCAATATCTATTTTGTCGCCAAGCTCGGAGATTTCTGACACCACACGCTATCAGCAGCCAACAGAGCTGATCGTAAAACGGTCTTTGCAGTGGTTGAACTGATAGTGCTTGGATATATATGTATGTGTGTGTGTGTATGAAAAAGGGTCATTTGAAAGGGCTTAACGTACTCTTAAATATTTTTTTTAATTTCGTAAACTTTTCCCATATCTAAAGCTATTTTTCTCTTCAAATTTTAAAAATGCATCAAACGGTATTCCCGAAAACCCAAATTTCATTAATTTATGTCCATTCTTTACGAAATTATGAACAAATTAATCTTTAAATATGTAATGTTAGAAATAAAATGTTAAATTTTATTCATACTTTGAAAAATAGTAAATTCATTGACTTCAGCTTGTTTATGTGTGTGTGTGAAATTATAAGGTGTGATACATAATTTGCATACATAAAATAGTAATTTTCAATATGGGGAAAAAATTACAAAAATAAAGTTTAAAAATTTTTCAATGAAACTTACTTAAATTTTGGCATCAATCGAAGAACAAGACCATTTTATGGGGGTATTTAAAATTTTAGATCGTTCCTAAGAGTTGTTTTTCTCATCATATTAAATTTTCCGTATTACTCATAAAACTATGCATTTAAGGGCCCATTCACAAATTTGAAATTATTCACAGCTTTATATTTGGCATTGAAAAACAACTGATCACGCATTCCTAGAAACAAATATCGTTTCCTTCATAGTTGTAATAAAAATACATATTTATAATATTTGTCAATGGCAAAAAAAAATCCATTGCCCAAATGTTTTATTAATATTCGCTACTTTTAAATGTGAATGATAGTCTCTGTCCTTAGAATAAGCTAGAATTGTTACTCGTCAGCTCAAATAATAAGGCCATTCCAAGTATCAAATTCCAGAAAAATGGGAATTTTGTTTCTCAATGAATAGTCTGTAGCATTTAATTATTTAGTTTTACAAAAATCCTGACACATTATTTCTCTCAATAATATTTGGATAATGAAATCCATATTTTCTGACAAGGAAATTGTCATTTGTGTCAATTTAATTGTACTGATATTTGCCTAGGTCTGCAATATTTTTTCAGTAGTTTCACATTTCCAAATTATTAATATGGTCTAATTATAATTATTGTATTATTGTACATAATCACAAATGCCTTAAAAATATTCTGACATCAAAACATTATTTATAAATAATTTAATATGTATATTTTGTAATAATTATGTAATAGTCATAAAATGTAATTGAAATTTTTTTAAATTGATTTTATTAATCCATCCAGTACAAGATAACAGCCCATACTGAACAAAATTTATATTATTCGGTGGCGTTAGAATGGTTATATGCTCACAAGAGGGGCACTTCAAATTTATGAATAAGATAATGCATTCTTTGATGAGTATTGTAATGATGTGGGAGTGAGTTATCTCCATTCCATTGATAATTTTTTCTTCATACAAGAGATTTACAGACGTCAGTAATATCCGTTGGAAATCCACCTTTAAATTTAATATACACTGGTGTGCACCAAACAGCCACACACCACACAGCACCAAATTACAGGACCACCGAAACGGTCTCTTTCCGTGATGTTACTGGGATGAAACCGTGTCCCGACCTCTCTCCAAATCAACTGGGGTTGGGAATCGCTTGTAACATCACGGAAAGAGACCGTTTCGGTGGTCCTGGAGTTGTCGTCTGGAAAAGCATTATTACGAACGGGCGGACTGAGCTCTACGTTTTCGACAGAGGTTCTGTGACTGGAGATCGCTATTGTCAGGAGGTGATCCTTCCCCATGCGCGTAGGTACCGAGGTGCCATTGGATCAGACTTCGTGTTTATGGATGACAATGCACGGCCACACAGGACTCATGCTGTTGAGGAGCTCCTGGAAAGTGAAGATATCACTCGAATGGATTGGTCGGCGTGCTCCCCTGATTTAAATCCGATAGAACATGTGTGGGATGCTTTGGGGAGACGCCTTGCGGCACGATTACATCCTCCTGGGAACACCCGACTACCTAAATAGATGCTGATTGAGGAATGGGCACTCTTACCTCAAGAACTGTTGGACAATCTGGTGCTGAGTATGGGGAGACGGTGCGAAGCAACCATTGCAGTAAGGGGAGGGCATATCCCATACTAAGGAACATCTGCTTGCTGTTCTTTCTCTTGGACAGGCAATCATGTGTAACGATACTATGGTTCAATAAAGTCTTTTTTTTGTTTGATTCCATACTGTATGCATTGTATTCATTTCTGCGCAACTATGCTTTCGTCATTCTTTCAGAACAAAATGCTGTATCTCATTTCTGAATTTCATGTCTCTCAGATGATTTCTTGTGAAGTTATAGCAAAAAACATACCTGTTGCTTAAGTTTTGCACACCAGTGTAGTTAATGAAACATTGATCGTTAAATTACTTATCAAAAGATTTGGCAGGGTAGGGAAAAATTGTTTACTGTTACAATATCTAGCATTTAAATATCCAAAAGAAGGTTTTCAAATATATTATGTGGACACAAAATCCGATGTAATGTTTAAACATTAAATGGTAATATGTGAGAATATTAAAAAAGAAATTATTAAACAGCGAAAATCATCAACTTCCAAAACTGATCACAAAGTTTCTATCCATAAACAACCTCCCCGGATAATTAATAGTCATATACAACATTTACCATTTCTATTAGTTACGCCCTGCATTTATATCAAAAGAAGGAGCTGTCTTAATTGTCAAAACCGTTCTATAAACGAGCCTTGGTTCCCTTTTATTTAGGCAAGTATTTCTCCCTCAATGGGGTTTCAACACAATCGTGATTCCACTGCTCAGATTCTTCGCAGACGACTCGAAGGCTACTGTGTTGTTACTCATTAGCAAAATCTTTCGTCGACCCTTTCATCCTTTGAAATCATGTAAACGATAACAATAAAATAAGGGGGAAATATTTTCTTCCTCTCTGAAATAGAACGCTCTGTGAAATTACAAGCCGCCTCTTTTAGCATCGATTTAATACACTTTCCGTCTTACGTCGTCACCGTATACCATCAGTATCACTATCGATTATTTTGAGTAATTTAACTGTGACCGTGTTCCAGGTCGGTCACTATTATGATTTGCCGTAAATACATGAAGTATATTGGTTTGTGTTTGTAAATGAGCAATCCTGCGTTTGGCCGAACAGAAAATAACAGATTCGGTATGTGTATCATTTAGATGAATTATGTGAAATATTACTCAGTAATGCCGAATGAATTATTGGAATGCATTCTAGCGGAATGACTCGCAGCCTATATTGATATGTCAGTTCTATTTGTAGCTCATTTATTTCGGTGGACAAGTTTATTGGATGCCAATTGCAGCTGAAGTGATCGGCGGAAATATTTATTTGAAATTATTTATCATAAACTACATTATTTTCCTTCACAGACTTCAGGCTGAAGCCTAAGAAACCTATACAACAATTTTGGATGTATTGTATTTGGATGACGTGTAATGATTTAATGTATTCTTAAACATTTTTCTCCGAAAATATTAAAATCCATACTTAATAACTTTAACAAGAAATTGCAATTATGCATAAATTTATCACGATGATAAATATTTAATAAATTTTTCGTAATTTAAATAATTTTTCATTAAATAAAACTGTTTAATTATTCGCATTAATTAAAATAATATACAATCAAAATTGGGTAATTAAGTAAAATATAAAATAAAGTAAACCATATAGACACAGTTCATAGTTTTTTAAAACTGATTCATAAAGAATCGTTATATTTAGGTAATATTTGTTAATTTGTTGTTTGTAATATTTGTTATAAAAATTATATATTTAGCGGAAAGAAACCTGAATTTTTTTTCTCAATCTAGAATGAATGAGATTCCTTTCTATTTTTAATAAGTAGAAGTTAAGCAAAAACTTCGTTTACACTAATTAAATTAGTTTATCTATTTTTATTCATGAATATAGCCTAACTCTATTAATACTGAATAGCCCAAAACGGCCGTTTCGTGAAATCACGACAGGAGCCTAAGACGTCTGGATATCACTGTAAATTATCCTCCCACTTTCGTGAAGTTCTATTTATTGAATATATGTAACACGTGCTGTGTTCGTTAAATAGGCTCGCCCAAATAGATTTGATTGACAGTGATAATTTTTGAGACTCAAAGAATGTCCAAGCATGCAGTTGCTTAACACAATGGATTCCACGTCCAAGTAGTAATATTTTCTAGAGAGCCACGATTTTTTTTTTAATTTGAAGACATTTAATATCAGATTTACCGAAGAGGCATTCATGTGTTTTATCACTTTACATTTTCAAAAACTACACTTAATAGATATTTCCCTATAGATCTTCCGGGAACTACTACTATGAGGTGTGCATTAATAGCAATCAGCTCAGCGGGGTCTCCTTTTGCATACCAATCTCTTAAGTACTCGGACTATTATTGAGAATTTTGATAGATTTTTTTTCTTTTATTTTTTAAGAGAAACTCAGGCGTTCTAATATTCTGAAGAGTCTGGACGCAAATGACCTTAGGAATGAGAAGTTTTGTTATAACTTCTTGTATAATTACTTACTTTTTTGTAACTCTGATGTTAACTACCTATATGATTCTTCAAAAATCAATTCCGCATGGGGAGGTGAAGGGAAAGGAAATATTTAAGGCAAATTTTCACATTTGAAAGAGACTAGTGAATCAGTACAATGTCATAAAACGGAGGACATAAAAGGTCGTGTATCATACAAGCAAAATCGGGTTATACAAATTAACATTCCTATAAAAAATGTTTAAGATCGTGTAAGAAGAAACATGCCGGCGTCCTGGTATATGGATAGATGTCGTCCCCGTGGTCTAAGCATCCCAGGGTCGAGTCCCGGTTCGGGCATGGTTGTTCTTCATCTGTGTTTTATCTGTGAGGTGTGTGAATTTGTCTCTCTATAAAAAGGGATTTTGCAAGCGAATGTGACGCATGAGTAGCTAAGACTTACTCTTGGCCCTAGATGGTACTACTAAAACTAGAGACTCTCTCTCGGCTTTAAATCGTTGACTTCGTCAGAGGACTTATCTATGACAAGTGACATAAGAAACAACAACAGGAAGAAACATTGATCGATGTCAATCTTCTCAGAAGATCATTCAAGCTTTGAAATTTGCACTTTAAGTAGAATGGGATTTACTGCCAAGCGTATTCTTGAAAACCTCATAAACAGTTGACTGATAATTGTGACGCTTGTGTAATTAGTTGTTGTGAGTATCATGAATTAATCATTTTTAACATAATTCTCCACTAACTATCAATCCATCTAATTTTCCTTGTGACTTTCTCGAATACAAAGTATAGAGTATAAGCATTGTAATCTTCAAAAAATTCCAACTCCATATTTTGACAAATCTTCGTTTCCAGACACCCTCCCCGAGATTGAAAAAGATAGGTTTTCGAAATATACTTCTCTCAGTCGGTAACAAAGATAGGTAAAAAAAATATACTTTGAGCTTGATGGGTGAAATTTGGTATATGGATTTAAAATCAAATTTGTAGATATCTATCAAATGTTGAGAAAATCCATTTAGAAGAAGTCTGTCTGTCTGACTGTTTGAATATAAGTTAATACGATAACTACAAAATGAAGATAGTTAAATAGATAAAATTCATTCCTCAGATTTAAAATCTATAGTGCAGACACTTGCCAAATTTCGAACTAAATCCCAAAATGGTATTTACACCAAATTTGAGCATTTCTGCGAAATTTTGAGTTAAATCTATCCAAAGGTAGTCCATCTGTCCGGTTGTTCGAATATAAGTTAATATCTATAGTGTAGACACTCATTGAATTCTGAGCCAAACCCAAGTATGGGCTGATTGTCTGTCAGTATATACTTTAAGAAGCACTTAAACGCGATAACTGAAAAAAAGCAGTGACTTAATGCATCAAATTTGGTATGCGATTTTGTGATTTTAATTGTAGTTTTGTGCCAGAGTTTTATTTCAATCGGATTGTAAAAACTTGTCTAAAACCCAAATTTGATTTTTGGATAATTTTAATCTTAAGCCAGAGATTGATGTCCAAAATACTCACCAAGGTTCAAACGATAGATTCAGTAAAATGCTACATTCAGACCAAAGTTTAATATTTCATAACTATTGCACGCCATTGTCACGCAAGGCGCTCACTAGGATAACCCTTTTATTTGAGAATATGAGACAAAGCTTTAGGGAGAACACTTCCGCTGATTTCTTTTTTATATCATTAATGCTTCCTCCAATAATAATATCTTTTTATTCTAGATTCTGTAGCGATACAATACATATTTCTTCTTCTATCACAGATACTGTATTTGTAGCATAAGTTTAGGGCGCTATAAATAAAATCTTGACAAACCTCTAAACTTATTTAATTGAGCGGTTGAATGATTTAGTTTAAATCTTAAATTATTTTCTTTAAGCTAAGAAAATCTCTTAGTGTAGTATACGTTTTCATGACAACATTGAAACAACAAAACACAAATCTTTGTACACATTTTACACCAAAATATATACAGACTTTTCTTAAAGTCTTCAAAGACGATGATGGCCGATTTTTAAATTTTCAAATACTTTACACATATTATGGTAATAGACAGCTCTGACACTGTTTAAAATATTTAAAAAATGAGCCATATTTATTACCACGGCTGTTATTTCATAAGGTGTGACAAGACCTGAAGCCAACTCAATTAACGGTGACTCAAAACCGATTGCTTGTCAGAAGCACTTTATAGGCAAAGGCAGTTTATCAAAAAATGTGTTGAGTGGAGTTTTCGATAGTTTTAACCCTAAATAATTAAATTTGTAGTCATTGCTGGAAATTGTATGGCTTGGTGAAGATAATAAAGCATTTTAGATGGCGGATTTATGGAAAGACATGGGGATATTAGGTATTTTATAGTTTCAGAATATTAGTACGAGTAGACATTCGTTGAGGAAATATTTAAAATATTTCGTATTTACCTATTTCTTTTAAATTCATACCTAGTTCGAAAATTATCATTATTTGAATCTTCAGGATTAGCTAATCTTATCAATCTTGAAATATAATGATTTGATACTAAAAATCAATTAATATATTAGCAAAAGCGTTCCTAGAGTTATTTATTTATAAATATCTGCTCATAAATTGCTTTTTCCATTACACAGAAAGGTACTTTTAGAATGAAGTTAAAAGCCTCCTTTATTGTACATATATTAAAATGTGTGTATACACGATTTAATAAAATCATTAATTCGACTATAGACAAAGATATATTAATAACAAACTTTAATAAAGTTAAAAGAAATAGTATATGTGCCCTCGTTTCAGTATTCTACAAAACAAATAATTTGATCTATATATATATATATATAATATTTGATATATAATTTCCACATCGGAGCTATTTTTTGTTTTTAATCTTAATTAAAAACTTAATTAAAAATTATTCAAAATTTTGTTCATGTATTAAAATGTGTAATACATATACATATATATATGTATATATATATTTAAATGTGCGTATGAACGAAGTAATAAAATAATTAATTTAACTATAGTCAAAAATTTATTGATATTAATCTTTAATAAAATTATAGATAAATGTATTTTTATTTTTTAATCTTAATTAGAAATTTAATTAATTAAAAATTATTCAATTTTTATAATTTTACA
>JAPMOR010048011.1:0-14919 GCA_026543865.1 Argiope aurantia | reverse complement strand
ATTCCTGTAGAAACCTAGAAGTGAAAACATTGAAGGAGTTTATAATAGAGTGGGGGAGAAAACGTTAATTTCGAAAAGGCGCAGCACCTCTTCGCTGTCAATAACAAGAAACAAACCGTATGTGCCAGAAGAAACTAGATTCAAGAATGTTCATCACATGCCCATCAAGTGCTTCCCTCGAAGATATGCTTTTTGCAGTTTAAAAAAAAAGTGCACAAAACACGAACAATGCGCAAAACATGCAATGTGCCATTGTGTGTTAGACAAAAAGACACTCCTACATATTTCGAAAGATTTCACACCAAATAGTTATTCTTAATTTTTTTTGCGTTCTGTTTGATATTTATCAATTTAAATTTAATTGTGAATATATATTTTCAACATTTTAGTTGGATAGTTCTTATTCTTAATGGATATTTTGTATTGAATTGCAATGGTTTCTATTTTTTATTATTTATATATATAAGATATAATCTTAAAATTTTGTAATAAATATGTTCTAAATTGCATTTTTAATATTTTAAATATCTTAAATTACCTAAAACATAAATAAAAATGTTTAGTAATCTAAAATATTCTTAATTAATGCTATTATCAAAAGAAATTTGAAAAATTATTTAGAAAGATTTTCTTATACATATTCCTCTAGACGGGTGGTATTCTCAAGCGAGAACACTACCTCCTGTGGAAGGAGGGATATTCAAAAAAATTGACTGCAAAATCTATGTCTACATAACTTATTAATCACTTTGATTGGATTTTTTCCTCCTATTTCAAAATTTTTAATGATCTACCATTGAAAGAGTTAATGGTAATATTTGTTAATATTTTTTAACTAACTGTTTCGAAATACGGATACGATACCATGGCGGTTTTTGTGAGGGAATATTTTTAGAAATTTCTTTTTATTATTTTAGATGATTTAAAAGATGAACGTTTCCAAGATTTCAACGACAGAGAGGCTGTCTGTCAGCAATAGTAATTTTTTTTCGAAAAAAAAAGTCATCAATGGGTCGACGGATCGCTTAAGATTCTTTCATAAGGATGAAATGAAGGGGATAGATTCGATACTCCATTTGAATGCAGTTAGTATTTAAGTACCGATTTTCTTCACTATATTACGAAATATAAAAATTTGAAAATAAAAATCTGAGATCGTAGCATTTTCGCCTTGTCTAAGGTCAACAGCTAAAGCTGTAGGAGGCGAATAGTACCAATATAAGAGAACATGCCAGAATTTTTTTAGGAGACAATTTCCACATTTTAACCGTCGATATGTTTGAATATAAATCCATACACAAAATCTTGTTCATCTAATATTTTTAAATAAATTAACGCGCTCACGTGCATTGACAAGCGTATGACAATCTTTTGATAAATTGAGTTGTTTATGATCGATTTTTACAGAGTAATATGTAATATATGAGTGTTGGGAATGTTAGGACACATATAAATAACCATAAAGTATGAAAATGTTTTAAATTTGCTTATTTATTTATTTTAATTGGAATGGTGAACAACGAACAACTCCAAACAAAGAAATAATTTATAAGTTAAGATAGCATACATTTTTTTTATCTAAACTTTTTTTTACATATCATGTCCGCAGACCGGTACGTAATTTTTTAAAGATTTATATTTCTTTCATAAGGAAAACGTGAAGATTTATTGAACTCAAATTATTTGACAACTGTCTTATAGTTGCCATTATAATTGTTTGTCTTATAAATTTACAGTATATTAAAAAAGTGTTTGCTCAAAATACTATTCCATCACCATAAATATTACCTGCATTCAGTTCTTTAACATCATTTGAATTTTCTGCTAGAATTGAGCTTTAATTTTTGTAAGTTAACATATTTTTATTATAATATTATAACCAAAATTTTCTATATATTTATCAGTTACTTATATTGATTTCATTAACAATTACCAAATTTAATTCTAAATCAGATATGTAACATCCTATGTTGTCGGCAACAACAACAACAAAAAAAAAATATCCAATTAAAGATCAATCGGATGCATGTTTGGTTAATTTAACAAAGTGTCAATTAAAAATAAAGAAAAATTATTCTCCAGTTAACCCAAGTACCAATTAATTAAAAGAAGCCTTTATTTTTACAATTGACAAGGCGAGATTCACTTTAAAGTGCGATATTGTTTACCGAGTTCATTATTTTCTGGTAGAGTATATTAGAAAACAAAAGGACTTTTTCATAAAGACGTTATCTTCTTTCCCACGGCGCATAAGATTATAGAGCCACAATTGCTCATAATTTTTATATTCAGAATCCTTCGCAAAATAATTGCGTTTTTTGTACTGAACTAAAGATATCGGTACTGGTGTATAAATTGAAAGGAATTTAAGAACATTAGTTTTTGAAGTGAATCTTTTGCGCAATCATTAACAATATTTTTTGGCTATTAATCATCGGCAAGTAGCCAATACAAAAGTACGGATATTTTTCTTGGGCATTTTTTTTTCAACTGATTGTAACCGAAATTTAAAAGATAACTACAAATGGAGTCTCAAAATCTCATACCAAATTGTGTTTCTTTAAGTCAGGACATATTTGAGGTATTGCGGTTGCTTGCATGCAAAAGTAATAAACTGAAACACGGTCATCCCCTTGACGGATGAGTTTCGGAATTCGATACAAATTTACATTTCAGATGTCAAACTGCGCATAAACTTTTATTTATTTAACTCCCTTTTTCGACGACTACAACAATTTTTTCCTGTGAACTTCGCATACGAGAAAGTAATATGATTTATCGGATCAGATTGTTGGGAATCGCAGCTTGCGGATAGTAAATTTAAAAAATTGCATTTAATCAACTATATTAATTAATTATTATCTCATATTATAAAACGTGAGACCTTTTTCTGGGTAACTAATAAGTAATTAAATGTTTTGTGTCTTGTGACCAACTTCTTTACATTTACTGTATGCTAAACACCCCATGTTTTTATTGAACAGTAGGGTTGTTAAAATAAATATTAACAATTTAAATAGAAATTAAACTTGTCCTGAAATGGAAGGTTTTCTGATTAGTGAATATTTGAAAACAGAAATGCGTTCTTAGCTCAAACTTCTTTTTAAAGAGAACATTTTCTTTATTTATATGCTAAGATATGAAGTAAAATTTTCTGACTCTTATTTAAGGTTTTATTATTTGAATGCCGAAATAAAATTGTTCCGCCACCAATGGCAAGCCCTGTTGCAGCAACGCCACCTAAAACTTCGAGTGTAATGTGTGAGCAGCTTGATATGAGCGTCATTTTCTTTTCTTTATCTTAAGAAGTGTGAGCATCAAATAAACTTGAGTTTAAAATTTACAGTCCACGAGAATGAGTTTGTGAATAATTTTCCAGCTATAAACATCTGGTCCGTGCGACCGGAGAGAGGCCTTAAGCAACTATGGATAATTTAATCTGAGAACTTTCGTTTTGGTTAGTGCTACGTTGCGTTTTTCGAACCGAGTCATTCACTCCCATCAAATAATTTGCGTTATTATTTTTTGAGTTCAGAGTTTCGTTTTCAAAATGTTTAAAAGCGCACGAAAAACTGATTTGCAGCTTGCTGCTACAGAGTTGGGAGTGGTACTAACTGATAATATGACGATCGTCGATCTAATTAATATTATAAAGATTACTGAGAAGTTCGGAGATGAACCTGAATTTGTTTCGACTCTCATAGAAGGGATAATTGAGGATCGGAAAATAGAAGTAGAGACATTCGAGAAGAATAAACAATTACAATTAGAACAAATTAAATGGGAGAGAGCAAAAGATGAAATAGAATTGTCGCACATGCGAACAGTTAAAACACCAACGAAGACGATCCAGAAAATAAAATTGAGCAATGTGATTCTTTGGATTCGTTAATAAAAATTATTGAAACTGTAACGATTAGAGCTCCGAGTCGTCCAGAAGGGTGGAGTCTTTTGCGTCTTTGGAAAATTATATATGTTGTTAATGTCTGCGATTTCTAACTTTGAGGGAAGCTTTGTAAAAGAGTTGGATTTTTTGATTGTATCTAAAATTACGGATTTCATGCCGCAAAAATGTTAAACATTAATATGCCACAATTAAAATATATAAAACTCGCAGATGTGAACTTTAATGTGCCAGGTCATGTAGATTTGCTTTTAAGTGCCGAAATTTTTTATGAATTGTTGCGGTCAGATCAGATTTGTCCGGCTAATAATCTAATTTTCCAAAATACTGGATACGTAGCTAGTGGAATTGTTCCCGGTGAAACTCGGAGAAGGGTACATTGCGGCTTCATTGAGAATAATGCTACTTTAAATGAAACTATACAGAAATTCCGGGAATTAGAAAACTTGCAGATGGAGGTACCCAAAAATGAAGAAGCAATAATTTGCGAAGAGCACTTTTAGAAAAACGTTAAAAGAGATAGTACGGGAAGGTACGTTGTAAAAATGCCGTTAAAAGATGACCCAGTGTGTTTAGGGAAATTAGAGATATTGCCCTTAAAAAATTAATTTCCTTGTGGAATCGGTCTTTAAAGGAACCTGAGTATTTAGCATTATATAAGGAATTTTTACTCGAGTTCGAAAATTTGGGTCACATGACAAAGATTTCGGAGTGTGAAGAAGAAAAAGGCACATATTTTATACCACATTCAGGAATCCTGCTGACCTCATCTCAAGAGGACTCGATCCCGATAAACTTCATCAGTGCAGACTGGGGTTCGAGGGACCTACTTTCTTGTCTGATCGAGAGTATCCAAACAGGAAATTCCTACATCTGTCGTAAAAGACGAATTTACTTGTGAACTAAAAAATGCAGGACAAGTGACTTACCTGTGACTTTAAATTCCTTTATTCAAGAGTTGTTAACTATTAGTAATAATTATGTAAATTTTTTGCATGTTGTAAGTTATCTTTTCAGATTCTTGCACAACCTGAAGTACCCAGCTGAAAGGAGATTGGGACCATTAACAACAGAAGAGATCCACAAGGCTGAATTTTTTATTGTAAAGGAAACTCAGCGAATAGAGTTTTCTGAGGAGCTAAGGTTTTTAACTCAACAAAAATGTACTCCGATTAAAAGTAAGATAAGGTGTTTAAATCCCTTTATTGACAGAGAGGGAACACTTAGAGTAAATGGCAGAATCAAGTATGCTAATGTAATTTTTAATATTAAATTCCTAATTATTCTGCCTTAAAAGTTATAAATTAACTAAGCTTGCTATAGAATCCTATCATAAGCGATATTTTCTTTTAGGCCCTATTGCCTTGCTACATTATATTAGACAAAAATTCTGGCCTGTTCAGGGTAAGGCAACATGTAGGAAAGTCGTGCACGATTGCATTAAGTGTTTTCGAGTTAAACCCATGGGTGTGGGGAAATGAATGGGCGAGTTACCGAAAGAGCGTGTGACTCCCGACTTCCCATTTAACTGCTCAGGTGTTGATTTTTGTGGCCCATTCCTTGTTAAGTACGAACACCAAAGGAAAGGAATTTATCACAAAATTTATCATTTCAAAAGAGTTTTAGGCAATACTAGTTGGAGCTATGAAGAATTCTTAACAATCGTTCCACATATCGAGGGAATTCTGAATTCAAGACCACTTGTGCCTGTGTCATCCAATTCTGATGTGTCAACTCCTGCCCATTTCTTAATTGTCAGACCATTCAATGCTGTTATAGAACCAAATTTCATTGAGTTTGTCTAATTGGAAAAAACTGACAAAAATAATTCAAATTTTTTGGAAAAAATGGCATGCACAGTATTTAAATAATTTGCAACAGAGGTCCAAGTGGATGGTAGAAAAAGATAATGTGAAAGTCAATGAGTTAGCGCTTCTTAAGAATAAAAACCTACCTCCGCAAAAATGGGCATTGGGAAGAATAATTGAACTTTATTTTGGTGAAGACAAACGGGTCAGAGACAACTTTAAAAGACATTTATCTCTAATTTGGACTTTTTTTTATTATTGTTTTCCTTTCAGCTTCAATCTTTTTCATTTTCAAAAGCAGCTTTTTTTCTCTTCAAAAGAATGCAAGCTTCTAGTTTACTCCAAAAGAAAACTATTTTAATCTTCTCACCCCCCAATCGGCTTATTACAAGTACTTAAACAATTTCGACCATCAATGGGATAAAAAGAATTTTCGAAATCTTCCAATCCTTTCCATATGCAAAAAATGAAAGAAATAATTGGAAATATAGAATTGAGTATCCATTGAAAGGAGTTTTTTATATTGTAGTCTATCAAAATTTATCTTTTGTGGACAAAGAAATTAAATAAGAAAATGAAAAAAGGGCAACATTTCGAACAAAAGCTTAACTACCTTTCATTTGCATGCCTCAAAAGGAATTTTTGTGGAATCTTGGATTTCCGAACAGATATTTTTAATTTCAGGAAATTTCACCCAGCATCAAACAGCCCTTGGTTGGAATCATTGCGGGCCATCAGCAGATTCAAATCTGACGAGAATCATTTCAATTTAATCAATGCCAAACATCCAACTCGGATCCCATTCATCTTTGACAGACTTCTGGCCGTTTCTTCTCCGGATAATTCCCAGTGTTCATTTCAACTCACCCGAAATATTTCAATCTAAGACCTAACAGACTATTTCAAAAACGAATTAACATCACAACCGCTAGAACAGCATCTTGTTTGTATTGAACCTGTATTTATATTATAAACTATTTAGAGTACATTTCAGTGTAACATCAAGACCAGCATTCACAAATATTCAATCATGAGGGAAAAATGAGTCGCTTTATTAACTATTATTAAATTTGAGCATTTAGTCGGGAACATCTTGGCATGGTAATATTTTAGCTTCATTCATTCATTTTTGCCCTTGCCTGCTTCTATAGCATTAACCGTAGCATTCTGCGATTCGGATCACGGATTTACAGAAAGAATGCCAGTATAAATATTAAGTAAAATAATCCCTTTGTAAAGGTCTGATACTATTCGCTGTCATTTAATACTGTATACAATTCTAAAATTATACAAATCGTGCGAGTTACTTCAATTAAAACTGAAACAATAGTATGCAAGCAATTTTTAAAAATCAAAAGCTTTCGCAGCGTATTTTGAAATGAAAAGTAATAATGAGAAAGTCGGGAATACAGACAAAAGACAATTTTAATACTGAATGATGGATAAAACTGCATTTGCATCCGCAGAAGTACAGTAAATTTATAAAAATATCAACTTTAACATTATTACTTGGGACTTTTGTAGCATCTTAAAATATATATTTTCAATGATACCAAAAACCGTACAATTTTTCCCATATAATTTTCTAAATTTAAATATGCCAAAAGTATTTTACTACAATATTTCATTGAAATGAAACTCAAACCGTTCACTATGCTACTAATGACATTTCACCCTACCTCTTAATCCATTGTTCTGATCAAGATATGAAGAATCGACTATTTTTCAATGTTTAATGGGTTTTAATATATGGCATACTATTAATAATTTTTGACATTTTGTTTTACTTAAAATTAAGGTTATAAGCTCAAAAGAAACCCCTGATGGAGAAATGTTAAATTGCCTCTAATAGAAATACTGATTGTTGTCCCTATAACTGGATGTATAAACAAGTAGACAAAGATTTGAAGCTAAGCTCAGTGAACAGAACTATGCGAAACTTTTGAAATACAAGATGCTTGCCTATCAAAATTTGAAGTTTAAAAATATTTTTCTGAGAAAATATTTGAAATTTTCAGCAAACTGGTTGTCAAAGGCAGCTGTATCAAATGGGGATGGGTGTAATAATATACACTCAAATTCATGGATTGAAACATTAAAATATCAATTCTAAAATACTTAAAACCTTTCGTCCAGACCTACTATCCAAGAAGTAAACATTTCGTAGCTCGCAGCCCAAAAGGTTGCCCCGCAGAACGTTCTGTATAACGTTTTATATATATTTTTTAAAATAAAACAAAAAAACATAAGCACATATGTTAAATCTAACCCTTATTTTTATAGAAATATTTTAACGTGGGTGAGAGTGGAATTCTTTGCCTAAATGAAACATAGAAGTTAAATAGCAAAAAAGCGTGCAACTAATGTTGAATTCTAGTCAAAGTAAGATTTGTTATGAATTATCCACTGACGATAAATAATTTTTATATAAAGAGTGGACAAAAATACAGTAAACCATCATTATACAAGATTTATTTCTATACAAATTCTCACGACTTATTATTTTGCAACTTTTTTTTTTTGAAATGGAGTATTCTTACATTCATAAACGCTTTCTCCCTAATTGAGATTATGAATCAAAGGAAAGGGCATGGAATAAATGCAAGTATGAGCTCCGTATTTAGTAACTACATCCACTTTTAAATTAAATAATCACGCCTCTATTTCACAGTATTCCTTTATGCTGTATCAGTTGTCACGCATCTACAATACAAATATATACTCTAAAAGAAAGCATGCGAAATTTGGCACATTCATGCTCAAGTGAAGTAAGCATTCGTTTTTCTCGGTTTAAGATAAATCACATGACTGCGAATAGTAATATATCAATCTACAAAAAGCGCACGAATCGGACTATCTCTAGTAAATGTCCAGAGACCAATGTCTGAAGGGAATTTTTTTTTTAGTCATACAAAATAGAAAATAATAAAACGGTTTTAAATATACAAGCGTATCAAAAATTATTCTGTTCCAATTTATGTTTTATTTACGTTTCTTTTAGAGAAATTGGCAATTATGAGCATATGCTACTGGCTGAAACAAATGGGAAAATATTCAAATATATATTAAAATTATCACAACTTATTTAGTATTTTTTTTAAATTCAAAAGCATTTCTATTAGAGAAGGAAAAATTTAAAAAGAATTGTTTAGTGCCACATGAACTGAGGAAGACGATGCCAGGATTCAGCAGGTAAATGAAGTGGAGCAATTGATTTATTGTATTGAATAAGTCAAAACTGATTAGGAAGAAAGTGACTTTGAAATGAGCAAAAAATGTGCGAAACGTGCAATTTATTTTTATCATTTCACCGCCAAAATATATGTTTATATTCAACTAAAACAGTGACCAATGGACTGCATTGGTCAATAAATTAAATATTTGAAGGGTTCAGAGGAAAAAAGGTAAATATTAATAACTTATTGTAATTCGACTTAAATATCTTTGAAATATTCCAGATTTCTTCATTTTTGAAGAATTAAATATTATTGACAATAAAGATTGCGGTTAAACATTAAAAGAAAATAGGGTGTGCATTTTATATCTGGAATTTTTATAAACGGTTAAAAGTTAATTTTGGTTCAGGTAAACATAAATTCAGTAAGTGTACATAAAAATATTTCTAAAAAATTAACATTCAATTGGAATTAAAAAATCATACACAGTCATGTTCCAAATAAATTTACATTGGATAGTAAGAAAAAATAGAAGAATTTAAAATTAAGCAGCCTGGAATATTTTGAAATCTTTAAAATCTTTTAAATTTTTTTAAAATTATATTTTGTTTTTAAATGTTTAATAAAGTTAACGTATTTATATTTTAATACATATGCATAAGGAATTTCATAACCCTAGTTCGCAAAAGTGTCAAATAGAGTCCACCGTCCTTTAAGCGGTAATTATTGAACTCGCGTATAGAAAAATTCCCTATATCCTGAATTCTTGCACAGCATCAAGATTTCGTTGTCTTATGAAACAATCTATGTTCAGTTTAAACCATTTAAAACCAACAGCAAATAGTATTAAAATAATAAGGAAAAATTTCAATGAAACGATGAAATAACGATAAATATTTATTGTGTATTGAAATACAAATTCAAGTATTGAAATAACAATGAAAAATTTTAAGACATCATATCGGAAACTCTAAAATCCACCATATAAATAAAATTTAACTTCTAATAAATCTAGAAGAATAATTAAAATATTCGAAATTCATGTATGGAATATCCCATTTTACTAAAGTGATTTATCTCAAAAATTCAAATAACATTTTAACTATTTCATTATAAATATCTCAGGATATACATAAAAGATGGAAAATATATTCAAATAAACAAAGATTATAAAAATTCACATATTATTAAATACAACAGAGACATTTTAATATTCCTATTAAGAAGCTATCTAATGTTAAACATGCAACATTTTTTAAAAAGTACTCACTTTATTACTAGCCATAATAAATATAATATGACACCGGTAGAAATAACAGTATGTAAGCAATGGAAAGTTAGATAATAAATTGAAATGTTAAAAGATTTAACGCTTCCAAATAAAGTAATGTAACCCTAAAGAAATTACCACCTTCTTTTCAGTAAGAATATGCCGATTTTACACATAAATCTCTATTTGGCGAGTTTCATCGGCGGCTCTTGACTAGCAATAATACTTTTCATTGGAATATTAAGCCATATTTAAGTGAACACGAATGCTTTAGAGTTGCCACCAGGTTAGCAAAGTGGCAAGAGTAATGCAATTCTTTGCATTCAGAGTTCGGATTCGACTCCGTGACTGGGAAAGGATTCAAATGTATTAACCAGAAATATCCTTTAGAATATTTCCCCTCAGGAACTCACCTACTATAGATGATTACGGATGTCCCAATCCCGAGGTTCCCAGGGATCTTTACTCCCTTTATGTTCAAACTCCCCTATGCTTTCTGCTGTTTTTTCCTCCCCTCAACGGCAAGCGAGGGAGCTCTCCATGAGAATTTGTCGCAGCTCTGTTTGCTTCTTGCTTCTCATGGACATCCAAAAAAAAAAAAACCCCACGTGTTTGCCGTGCGTGGCGACCCATTAGAAAGACGGGTGGTGCACTGTGGTCTCCGGTGTATCAATCGGCTGGTACCTAGTCACCTGAGTGGCTAGTCTGCTAGGGATCAAGCGAAGGGGTTACTCCTTGGGCTTGGCGTTAAGGGTGGTCACTGTCCCCGGGGGTAACTCCGAGCGCGTATAGGTTCCGGCTAGCACTATGGTAAGTACCGAGGCTAGACGTCTAGAGCCGGTGGCTGCCATCCCTTGTTGGGCTCCGTGGTGGGCGGTGCCGTCGGGCCTGAAAATTCAAAAATGTCATATGGGCTCCTCCAAAAAATCTCCCTTCAGTGGGCATAAGAAGCATGTTTTTTTTACTTCTCCTAATCAGTTTGATACTTTTTTCGTTATTAAAAGAGTCTCTGACAAGCAGGATACTTTTAATTCAGTTTCACCTTTTTTAGTGCAAAAGGCCATTGCAACAGTTGTCGGCGAGGTTTCATCAATACGTAAAATGCGTTCAGGTGATTTGCTGGTAGAAGTCTGCTCCAAAAAGCAAGCCCAGCAAATCATAAAATTAAAAGCTTTAGCAAATATTCCAGTCACTGTTAATTCTCACACATCACTTAATTATTTAAAGGGTGTAATCACTTGTGGAGAACTTTTTAACGTTTCTCTGGAGGAAATAACTATGAAACTAAAGCCACAAGGAGTGACACATGTACGCCAGATTAATATTCGGCGAGATGAACAACTCCTTCCCACTAAACATTACATTCTTACTTTTCACAGTCCCAAATTGCCCGAATTTCTGTATGCAGGCTACATAAAACTACCAGTACGACAATACATACCAAACCCTCTGCGTTGCTTCCAATGTCAACGTTTTGGCCACTCTAAGGCTAACTGCCGCGGGACCCTCACTTGCGCCCATTGTGCAGACTGTGGGGACAATCATACTTCATATTCTCGAAATTGTGAACGCTGGCAGTTATAAAAGCAAATAACATCAATTAAAATTAAAGAAAACATACCCTATCCTGAAGCTAGGAAAAAAGTTCTAGCTCAAACTCCCACACCCGGCTTAACATATGCATCTGTTGTGAAAAAACCCTTTTGTGCAAACTGTTCTTGCAACAATTGTGTTAAATACGTTACCCAAAACAAAACTACAGATAAATCTTCTGACTCTGATACCGATCCTACTGTAAAAGCTACCATCCCCGAAAATATCAAACAAGTTAGATCTAAATCAAATACAAAATCCAAAAAAATTCTTTAAAGCTAAAGCTTGTGAAATGTGGCCTTACCTCGACACAGTTGCATTCAAAAATGAAACTATCAAAAACACATAATTCCGTCGCACTGGGAATGGCGACGAAGGGTATCGTCCAAAAGGATTTAACTTCCGGTTTTGGTGATACACTCAAATGTCCCGATACCATCGCCCTCCATCCTTCTGAAGGGGATGAAGAGGAATTAGAAATGAGTTGCGATATTCCGTCAACTCAAACGACTGGTCTTAAACTTTCTCCTATTACAAGAATATTGTTAGGAAATTTTCTTTACCGGGGTTCGTTTGGATAGTGGAAGTTATATGGTGTGGAGAACGCTCAATCAGTAGGCAGAAGTAGAATAAAAACAACGACGTTTATTTACACGAAGACACACAGGACAGCACAAAGCGACAACTGTATACAGCACAGAAGACGATTATCTTCACCCGAGACGTGTAGCATACAACAGCAGCATACAACCAGAATCTACTGCAGACAGTAGCGCACAGCTCAGTTCAGCACTTGTTGGCACAATTGATATTTCAAATATTTGATTTGTCATCTCAATATTTACTTGGAGGCCACAACTGAATAAAATTATCACTCAACAGTTTTTTCATGCTACTTATTATCTCATGATAGTTATCAGCACTAGAATCGCTATTTTATTTCTTAATTCACAGCAATTGACAAGCATATCAAGCAATTCAAAATATTGTTATTAGGAAGTCCCATTAGCAATAAATGCCCAACAACATTGCTACGATATATATTGGCTGGTATTTAGAATATCGAGCGTCATGGAGATTTTGTACAATATTTTGCGCAATGCTAGGTAATTTCAGTTATCCTTTCAGTTTCTACTGCGTATTCTATAATCCACGTAACATTACTGAGGGCTTTGAATCCCCTTGGCAGGCAAATATTAAGAAGAGAGTTCATTTATGTGCGTTTGAGTGCGATACTAAAATCAAATTAAAAACGAAAGATATAGTAATTAAATTAATTTTAATTCAAGGATGCATTCAGTATTTATGACAATAAAACAATATAGAAGGCTGACGGCCTTTTGATACAATTAAAAATAAAAAAGCAGGCATCACATTGAAGTCGCTGATGTTGTTGCCAAACTCTGCTCTCTTCTTTGGTTGCTGATCGGAACAGAACATATGAGCGTCATGACATCATCGCGTGGAACTATCACACTCGCCACCCTGCATATCATACGTCCCAGGCTGCGTTGGAATTGAGAGCATTCAGCACCAGGCAACAAAGCTGAAACGATGAAAAAACAAGCAGAAAAAGAGAAAAGGCAAAAACAAATAAGAGCATATATTTAATAAAGAACGTTGAAACCAAAGATCATTTCATTTTATCACCCTCGTGATGCCTTAGTTTCCAAAATTCATAAGGGTCATTGACCTTTATAAATTGAACTTTGGTCGGAGCTTCAATTCAGTTCCAAAATGAGTCCTTTGTATCGCAACTTTCTCACCTAACGTGTTTTGGCAGACGGGTTTCCGACGTTCCTTGTCTTGCCGTATACTTACATCCTTATAATCTTGAGATATTTCATTTAACCTCCTTTCGTAATATCTACTTGTGGTCAATTATGATTCAGTAGTGTTCCGCTTCAAGAAGGTGATTGATTTGCAGGTCATTTCTCTTTCATCTTGATGCCGATCAAATGGACAAAAATTAGAACTATGAGAGTTCATGATACGTTCACGCGCGACATACAATTGAAAAATTTAACTAAATTAACCATTCATGAACCCGACAAAACAGGAAAAATTGTAAGACGAGGGCATTCAACTTGACCATTTCCTCGTGGTACGCCAGAATATGTTTGAATATCCTAAGACATCTGCTCTTAAAAAAGAATCTTTAATTTTGTAGATTTAAAAGCACTGCCTTTAAGATTAGTTATGAAGCACTCCGAAATGTGGTTTATTATAAGTGTTGATTTAACATATCATTATCAGAAGCAGATTTTACAGGATAAATTCAAATAAATTTCCGAAATGAATCAATAAATAGTAAAAAGTTAATTGCAGAATTTCTTTGTCAGTGGTAAATGTCCCAAGAAAGCATAATGATAAAAAAGTTCATCACCAATTTTCCAGACGACAAAATGCCGAGACTACAATTCCTAATAATCTACTCATCCTATTTTTAAAAAGTTGAGTTATGTAAAAGTTACGGGACAGATAAGATTAAAGCTTTCGAGAAACACCAGTACCCAAGGTACTTTTAAACCCCAGACCTCGTGTAAACATTAATTAACTATTAGCGAATGTTAAGTGGAACTCGGGAGTGCATTTTGAAAAGCACTTTGAATAGTATACTAGAGGCCGCCTAGAGCCCAAGGTACTTTTAAACCCCGGTGCTCGTGTAAAAATTACATAACTATTAGCGAAGGTTAAGTGGAACTCGGGCGTGCATTTTCAAACGAACTTTTAATAGTATACTAAAGGCCGCCTAGTGCCCAAGGTACTTTTAAACACGGGTGCTCGTGTAAAAATTAACTATTACCGAAGATTAAGTGGAACTCTGGCGTGCATTTTCAAACGCACATTTAGTAGTATACTAAGGCCGCCTAGAGCCCAGGGTACTTTTAAACCCCGGTGCTCGTGTAAAAATTAATTAACTATTAGCGAAGGTTAAGTGAGACTCGGGCGTGTATTTTCAAACGCACATTTAGTAGTATACTAAGGCCGTCTAGAGCCCAAGGTACTTTTAAACCTCGGTGCTCGTGTAACAATTAAATAACTATTAGCAAAGGTTTAGTGGAACTCGGGCGTGAATTTTCAAACGCACATTTAGTAGTATGCTAAGGCCGCCTAGAGTCCAAGGTACTTTTAAACCCCGGTGCTCGTGTAAAAATTAATTAACTA
>JAPMOR010048009.1:3492-44944 GCA_026543865.1 Argiope aurantia | reverse complement strand
ACACACACACACACACACACACACACACACACACACACACACACACATTGAGCTTTATTATAAGTATAGATTAGAATAATTCGTTATTATTGTTAATCGTATTGTCACGTTAATATGAATAATTCCGTATTATGTCTAACAATGATGAATGAGAAGGTGTGCTGGAGCTCTACAAGGTAAACCGTGTAATCTTGAGTTGTTAATTTAAGCACACATTGGAAGATACGACTGTCTATTCGGTGAGATTGTTTTTAAAATTTAATGAATTAAATATTAAGCCTAATTTTAGCATTTTAGCGATACTTATGTAAATAACATTACTCAAATATCAATATTCATCGTTAAAATTTTTTTTTTTAAATAATGCTTTGGATTTAGTTGAGAAACTGTTTCTTGCGTTCTGTAATTTTTTTGGTATGATTTTCATTATTAGATTATGTTGTTACAATCCAATTCAACTCATTTCAATTTCTTTATAGAATACATAAAAACACGTGATTTACTTTTCATTATTGAAAGTTATAGAAGAAAGGTTTTGTTAATAATCAGCTCAATACTAAGAAATTAAAACGTTAAATTACATTACCACAAAAGACAATCTGTAATTTGAAGCAATTTATCAAAACATTTACGTTTTTAAAGGAACTATGACCCTTGTCTGTAATTCAGCTTTCGTAGGATGGCTTATGTAAATAAAATTAACAAATATACAATCATTAAAATAACACGGTTTTATATCTGTTACATTTTAAAGCGTAAAATTGAAGGTATCATGAAAGTATCACAATAACTTATTAAAAAGAAATCAGTTTCCTGGAAAACCAACGAATTGATTACGGTTTCTAGTTATTTATGATAATCGGTCAATCATACTGATTTTTAACATTTATATACAGTGTTTTAATCCGAAATAAAGATCATGATAATGTATAATTTTTAACTTGACTAAAAGCATTTAAGTTTTCTCTATATACATCAATAAATAAACTCAAAATTTAGGAAAGAACAAAATAAAAAAATATCTTTAATATCTTTTTTCCATTTAAAAATTAGCGAATCATTATATAATCAGAACATCGTTTGTATCTCAATAAGTTAAATGCAGGTCAAAATTTATTGAAAGTTTATTTAAAAAAACCTTTATGATAAGGATTTTTTCTTTTCATAAAATCGAAGCAAAATCTTTAGTGATGCAAAGGAATACAAGTCTATTTTCATAAATCTCTCAAACAAACAAATGATAAAAATAAGTGTTAAATGTAAACGCTGGAATGCATTTAGAATTTTTTAGAGGAAAAAAAAATCAAAATGTTTTTTACTATGTTATTTTAAAAACCTTGCTCCAAGAAAATCTCAATATAGAACAAGCCAAATGGAGTTTAAAGGGAATTTAGAGAACTCAAGGGGGAAGTTAGAGGCTTCCTCCTCGAATGGAATGTCTCTGTTCAGCAAATTCTAAACAAAATCAATCGGCCGTCCAGCTACTCTGATAGAAAAACTTCAGATCGGAAATCCTTATTTTAAATTCTGTGAATACACAACAACATGCGATGTTTCGAATAAAAGTAATGCAGAAACTACCTTTAAGAATTTTCTCTCTTTTTTTATGATAAACTAAAGAAACTTTGTACTTAGTTCGAGAGTAAGTTTGGAGATGCTAGAAAGTAACCATAAGTGGCATGTATTTGAAAATCAGTATATTAAGGCATGCTCGATTTGTTTTTCAATTTGAAGATGACTTTAGATAAAGGCATTTAAACAATCCTATAAAATTCCTTGAATGCCTTCAACATATTTGAAATGTGAAATGAAGAAATTTGTAGCAAATCAAACAAATAATTCAATTACTTTCTTGGCAGTTTTTTACTTGGCATAGTTTCTTACTTCCTTGGATTTTCTATGTTCGAATTCAGAAAGTATTTCCACATTACTGATTTAAAACTAAAATATTCAAGCAAATATAATGTGTTGTTAGAAAATAATCTGATCTTTATAGTATACTATACAGCGGTTTGTTATATTTTGTTACTAATCTTTACAGTAATAATCTTTCACTTGTAAATTTTGTGAACATTAAAAATGTTTTTTCACTCATTTGTACTTGAAACAAAATTCTAAAAAAAAAAAAAAAAAAAGGAAATTATTATGCAAGAGAGGGAAAGTTAAATATTTTATTTCTATGCTTTAAATTAATATATTCAAAATTAAAGAAAAGCAATACATATCAATATAGAATTAATACGTTTTTTAATATAATACATTTTAAGTGATTTAAAAATAAGTTGTACTAATTCTGAAAATTTTTATCGCAATCTAAAAGCAATAATAGGATTGTCGGAGAATTTTCATCTCTGTTTTCAAAGACATTTATGGAAAAAATTTAGAGATTTCCATTAATTAAATTTTTATACATGTATATTCGTGTTGGGTATATTTAAAAGAATTTCATTAATTAAGAAAAAAATTGTAACACTAAGCGCACCATTTACAGAAGAAAGTATAGTTGCACCGTTTTAAGTATAACAACAGAATTATTTAAGTCACTATTCTTTAATGATTTTTTTGTAAATGCCAATATCAATTTCGCCTTCGAATCAACCAATTTACATATGTTGTTTTCACACAAACTACTTTTTATCATAATACTTGATGGAATTATGCTTGAAATCTAGTATCTTTACCTAAATATTGACCAAATTTATCAGTTACCTTCCACGAGAGGCTTCTTTTAACGTAAGTGCATACGTTAAAAAAAATCTATTTTATTTTTGAAAAAATATTAAATTAAAAAAAAATATTTTTAATGTTTATAAAATTGTTTGAATTTTGTTTTTAAGTTCACTTTTTGGGATATTACACTGATGTTTATATCTACATTTCCATACGTTTTACGCTATTTTATATTTTAAAATTCTATTTTTACAAATTTTAGTACTTTGATACAACTTTCTTACAAAAAATCTCACAAATTAAAACCCAATGAATATTTTTTGTTCACATTTAGTATAATAATTTCTCAACATGTTCTGCAATTCCTACATTAGAGAATAAGTAATCCATTCATTTAGAAATTTTCTCTAATTGTTTTAATGCTTCACAATGTAAGAAAAAAAATGAAAATATTGTCATTTATCAACTGAAACCCAATATTTCAGGAGTGGATAGAAATGCAGCTTATTTTTTAGTTCAGGAATTAGGAAATATACTTATTAAGCTATCTGCCAGATTTTGAGGAAATTATTTTATAAACCTCTAAATTAAAGGATTTTTGTTGCTTTTTAACAACAACAACAAAACCCTTTTTCCATTTAAAAAAAAAATTGTCACTTAACTGGTATATTTTGGTTTCATAGATGTTTTTCCACTCATTTTTACGAAAAGTTATATAACTATTTCGAACCATTTTTTAAAAAATTTATCCGAAATAGTTATAAACATTGAAAGCTTCTTTTATGTGTATTGGATTATGTGTATGTGTAGTATTGGAATAGGTTTGATAGTTTCAATAATTTTGATTTTCGTTACTTATTTTCAGAACATAACTAAAGATATTGCAAGGAAATATTATATTTGAGGGTATGAAAATTTCTATTATGAATCTGCCAATAACATTCATGAGTTATGCATATAATTTTTAGAAACTCTACTACATAATTTAAATGAGATAAAAAATATATAAAAAAATGTTTGTTAAAAAGGTTTTAAATTTTCTATTGATGTGTACAATTCTATTCTGTAGGTGTACAATTTGTTTCTGACATTTTTTTAAAAAACTGAATAGCCTAATGAAAAAATTACGACATTTTGATAAAAAAACCAAGTTATACATTTTGAAATGAATCCAATTCTAATGAAATTCCAGATAAATATAAAGTTTAAGAAATCTCTGTCTATATATGTTAATTTAGAGAAATATGAAATGCTTATAATTGAATAAAAACAAAAATGCTATTTTAAATTGATTTAGAATAAACGTATATTAATTCATTAAATATAATTAATATTCTTTACATACATTTCTTAGAAATTTATTCTTACCATTAGGAGGTGGAACAAGTTCACAAGAATGTCGTCTTCCTCCTTTTGCTCCCCCTTTTGGTACGAAATCCATGTATTCCTGATAATTAAAGAGTTATACATCTTTAGCCAAAATCAATTCATATTTGCGTTCTATTCTAATCGTAATTTAATTAAATGAAAACTTCTATTAATGAAATAAAAAATATTAATTAGAAGAGTTTTTATAATATTCACATGATTCTCGACTTGAATGATAAAAGCACATAATATACGAAACTGGTGAGTTATAAAATTTTACATTACTCGATACCTGATCAAAATTAGAAATCAAGCATTCAAAAATTTATCAGGCAGTAATTTTTCTGACAAAGATATCACAAGTCTTTCCAACTGCTTCAGCACTATCTGGTTCCATTTTAAGAATGTTGCCATTCTTATAGAATTTCTGCTTTCCAGTTGGAATCTATCTTGACAAATTGTACTACCAATTGCATTTCAAAGACGTTTTATTCTGAGATAAGATCACTGCTCCAACTGATCTTCTCATAGCCTTGATATGCCAGTGCTTAAACCATTCTTCAGCACTTTACCCTGAATGGATTGTTTTTGCTTGATGGAATGCCTTTTTACTCTAAGCCATCAACTTGAATAGGATAAATTACTTTTTAGCATGAAATAGAAATCTTTAGTGTTTTTTCCTCTTCGATAATAAAGACCTGTGATACTTTACCACTCCCAGAAAAGCCTACCCATATTATCAAAGAGCCCACCTTCCAATGTGGTCCACGGATATGCCCTATTTTAGAGTATTCAATCCGGAATCGATTTCCTTCACTGGCATCTCTCCCGAAACATCCACAACTTCTCCTTGAAGAATAACATAACATTCCTCTAAACGCTATTCATGATTCATATCTAGGCGAATCCAAGCTGTATTGCACGTCAAAGGTGACCCTTCGCATTATTAATAAAAATTATTGCATTCTTTTGTGGGGATATCATTATTTTGATAACCACTTGCATGTCATAGTTGATATCTTGTCAGTAGCAATTTGAATCATCTGGCCCATTTAGATTATTTTTCTTTTTTTACAAGACTAATGAACTCTACTCTATTGTTCATGATGTGCCGACGTAAATATTGAAGTCTAACGTCCATTTGTTGGAGTTCTAGTGAAGACTTGACTTTCATTTTCTTCCATTTCATGGCTGGGGATTGTTGGAGAACTCGTTTTACAGTTTGAAAGCTCATATTTAGCTTTAAAGAATTTACGATTTGTTAGAAGTTCAATTAATGGATGTTGTATTTGATATTCGATATCTCTTTTATCTCCAATTAATAACCCACTTATTTTTATCCTGTAGATTTTTTTCTAAAATCCTTCTTGTGAACATTTCTTTAGTATGGGAATTTTTGAGTTTTTTTATACTTCTGAGAACTAAAACTTCACCAATTTGCAGTTCTGCAAGAATCATACCTCAGAGTGTTAAAATGATTTCAATACCTTAAAAATCGGCTTAAAAGGTCACGAATAAATAACATACATGTAAAAAGGTAAAATCATTTTAAATTCAGATTAAAAACGATGAAATAGCTCAGCAAAAACAAAATGACAAAAAAATATCGCTTGAAATTCATAATAGTGAGCAAGGATTTTTCTTTGGTTTTAATTTGTATTTTATTAAATGACACTTTTTATGAGAAATAAAAATTGATAATAGTTTATGACAACATTGATTAGATTTTTTAATCATAAAATGCATTTATTCTGAATTCACACTTTATGAAATTTTTTATAATTAATATTAATTCTCATTTGCAATAATAATTGTTGATACTTTTTATAAAATACAGGAAATAATAGTCAATGATGAAAACATTGATTATTTTTTTTAATTATAAAAGGATTTCGCTTAAAAAGTATCACAATTTAGAATTTTTCATTTTTTAAAGTTTATAATTTTGCTTACATTTTAGGCAAAGCTAAAATTGTAAGGTTTCTGATTTTCTCATTAGCAATGCATGTTCGTTATTTGTGAATCAGATTAAATAAAGTATTTCTAATAACCCATTCTTTTATTAAGGCAAAATTACTCTGAGTACCATTATGTTTAAAACAAAATGCAAATTTCATGAATTTATAATTTTTCTAGCAGTGCATGCTGGAAACAAGTTTTTAATTATATACATGTTATAAAAACTGCAAAAAATATTAATAACATCACATATAACTATGAATTTAAACACAACATAAATCAGTTTCCAAAAAGCCTTTAAATTCCTCTCAACTAACTTTATAGACTGGAAAATAACTCTATTCATAAAAATTAGCTCTTATGCAATATATGGGATCAAACTAATTTTTAACATTACTTCCTTCGATATTTTTCAATAAGTTTGAAAGATCAAACATTTTTTAATTTATTTTTAATGCTAAAAGAAAATACATTGCATCACTTTTGTAAAATAAATGAAACGGAAGATCACGATTGACACAAAAATAATTTTTAGAATAGCCTACAAATGAATTAGAATCTAATAAAAATCTATTATGAAAACAGATAATTTTACCACAGTGTCTTGAAGCATCAAATCCAGTTTGAGAACGAGTTCTTTGAAGGAGGGTCTTTCGCGAGGGATAGCTCTCCAACACTGTCTCATGAGATAATATCTTTAAAAAAAAATCAGTAATTTTCTTAAAATATAATAAAAAGTTGATTTTTTTTTATAAAACTCACATAGTTAACTAGTTATTTATGAGAAATTACTAAAAATAAAGTAGAAATGGTAGCTTTAATTTCAGTAGAAGTAGCTTTAAAATTTAAAAAACCAATTGATTTGTTAAAATTATATGAAAGAAATGATCCGACAAATACATTTTTTTCTGAAAGTAAACTCGTCAAACATTTTAATTACATTAATGCATATAATTATATGCATATAATTATTATTCTTTCTATTCATGTAAATGGTTTAACAACTTATAAACTAAGCAATATAAAATCAGGAAATGTTTCACATCAAGATTATTAAAGCACGTTACGAAAACATGATACTTTTTTCATATGATAATAATATTTATAAAAAACAAAGCTTTATGGCGCGTAAAATCAATCATTTGAAGAGAAAAATATCGTATTTGCATCGCTACAAAACTAAATAATAAGCCAGCGTCCTAGCCTAGTCCTAGTGGTAGCGCGTCTTCCCCGTGATCTGGGCGTCCCGGATTCGGGCATGGTTGTTCTTTACCGTGTGTTCTAGCTGTGAGATGTGTGAAATAACCCCCTTGTAAAAATGAGTTGTGCGAACGAGTGTGCGAAGTGTCATCTTCATATGAGCTAAAGTCAGACTTCTGCCCTCGGATCCTCAGGGGTCTTTACCCTCAGACCCTCAGAAGCTACTGCGCCCCTCTTTCCCCTATCTTTTGTCTTGGTTTGATTTGGTGTTCACTCCAAGGGGATAACAACAACAACAACTAAATAATAATCTTTGGCATGAATTTAGAATTTTTACTGAATCTATTATGGCATTCTTGGCGATTAATCCCTAGCAAGAGGTTAAAGCATCTGAAAATATAATTTGCCCTTTAGACACGTTTCTACCAGTTGATTGAAATAAAACTTTCAATCAAGTATAAAGCTTAGAATGTTTTAAAGGATGTTAAAATATTCAACTGGTTGTCTTGGTGAAGAACCGCCAGTTCATACTGATGGACTTTCTACGTGTGACGATGAATTCACGGCGTCTATTCATGGCAGCTGTTGATCAGCCTATAAGAATGAAATTCAGAGCTTCATAACTTGATTAGTTTTCGCCGCAAAAGAGAAGAAATTTTCTTGTAAATGCTAATTATCAAGAATATTTTACTAAATATGTCTAACGAGGGGAAAGAAAAATCTTAGACTTCATAAGTTTATTAATAGTCTGTTTTTTGACAAGAATAATAAACACAGAAATTCATACCATTTAGGGCATTTTTCCTACTGAAAGTGTTAGTATGTCCCTAAAAATTTAAAAATAAGCTATTGGAAAATAATTAGAATATACATCCCATCCCAGAAGGAACAATTTATGAAAAGTTTTGGAGTATAACATTTGTAGTTGATATTGTTTATGAATTCGGAGTTCTTTCGATTTATTAGTCGATGAAGAAACAGTCCTTTAGTAAAGGACGACGACTTTTGTTAAACACGAAGAAACGAATACACATATGACAAGTGTACAGCCGAGACGAGCACAGGCAACACACAGCAGAACACTACAACAATTAATAACCCACAAGTAGTATTCGGTGGTAATAACAATCACAGCACACAAAGCGGCCGGACAGAATTCAGCAGGAGGTGGAAATATATGGAGCTACTCTCTACGATAGCTCAAAGGGCCTGTAAATCTCCATCGTCTCCTAGTTTTGCTGTATCCAATTGCCGACGCATTACCACAGACTAGCTACTACTCACACGACTCGATGCTGCTTCAAAAATAAACAGATTCGGCGCCCAGCTCAATTCACCAAACATTTTAGCTCAATACGACGCTTGCTTTCCGTTGCATTGATACAACTATTCGCCGTTGATTCGCTATTCAACTCTAAGCCTCTTCGGTACACGACTTTATTCGGCTTAGACTGCCAGCCTTTTATAGTTACTAGAACAATCAGGTATATCTTTATTCCTATTTGCTCTATCTCCAAAATTATGTTAGGTTCCAGTATCTAGCCGTCGCCAACCTCTGAGATCATTGATTCGGCTTTCGATCAGCATCTATCTGAGCTGATTGTAAAGTGGTCTTTCCAGTGATTGATCTAACCGTGCTAGGAAGCAAACTTACATATTTATAACAATATGTCTGCAAAGTGAACGTATCAAGGAATTTTTAAGATTAAGATTATATTTTAACTTGCATTGGCGTCATTAATGTAATCATACAGGCATGCATGCAATGGACCTCAACCTTCTTCTATTGTACACTGAAAAGTGCAATACATCTGTAAAATTAAAATGACACAGTAGCCGTTCATTTAGAAAAGTAAATTTTTTTTTCCTTTTGAATTATTAGGATGGAGCAACAGTTTAAAAGATTAAAACGTCATAAAAATGTCTTGGTAATGTATTAATAAATAAAATAAATATACATTGAGTTTGTTTCTTTAAAGTAATCAAATGTTTTCCTGTCACACTACTTTTTTTGGTAAAGAAAAGATACGTTAAAATATCGGAAGACCGAATTTATCTGACATCTGAGATTATTGACAAAATGATTGATTTATTCTGTAAAAAAAAAATGTGTGGGTGAATGAGAATGATGGAAGAGTTTTCGAACTTCACCAAAGAAATAATCGAACCATCCTGTACTGAAAAGAAACAGGTCTATATTAAATTTGTTCAACTTTCTAGCTTGTCTTGAAAGGTATCAATACACGTAGCAGAAATTTTATTAAATGATTTAGTCATCCAAAGGCAATATATTTGTTCATGGATAAGGGCAGAAATATTTAATAGCAGCCATGTGTGTTTAAATAAAAGATTTTTAATCTGTGATGAATTATTTAAAATAATTTATAGGTATTAAAAACACCAACACAATGAGTTATCGTGGGCAGCTTAGGACCGAAGTAAATTTAACATAAGAATATATTTGAAAACAATAGTGCTTTTAATTTGAGCGAAATTTATATAATTGCACATAAGAATTATTATACGAAAGGAAATGCATAGTAAAAATATTAATAATAATATTTCTGAAAAAACAATTGGGCAGTCGGAAAAGTACTTTTCTATACATTTGATTCGTGGACAGAAAATAATCATATTTCGAAAGCATTATTCTTCAATTTCAGGTGGTATTATACTGATCGATTTTCAAAAAAGTAATGAAAATTAAATTTTCAAACAGAAAAATATCTTATTATGGGGTGATTCAATCTAGAAAAATATTAACCCATTAGCTGAAATGATCACTATTTAAGGATTTTGGAATTTTACATTCACCACTTGGCACCAAAAATATATTTGGTACGCTTGATAATTTAATTTCATTGTATATATTCTATATATTGTGTGTAGCAAAAAGTGTGTATTCTGCACTTCTTTGCTTTACAATGGACACATCCGAAATGTGTCTGTTAATTGAACGGAACATAATTGTCATATTTGAAACATTATGTTTCTGGTTTGGTTTTATATTATAATAGATACAAAAAATATAATTTGAAGGTTATAGTGATGATCTGTTACTTACTCAGTCCTTTGTCTTTTATGAATCATTTTATAATAATATCTTTTTAAAAAATATCAAATATTTTCAAAATAATACATAATTTGAATATAACCATGTTATACAATTTTTGTGCATATATATGACGCCTTACAGGTATTGGTAGTTAATGGGTTAAATAGTGCTCACAAAAGTAACTGTATTCGGAAATGCTTCAAAAATCAAGAATATTAAATAAATTTAATTTTAATGAATTTTTTTCCCTGAAACTCGAACATTATAATATATTTTCAATCTTAAAACAACAGGTTTTTTTTAATCTTTGAATCTGGATACATAGAAAAGTACTTAGAAACAATGTTCAATGATTTCTTTTCCAGAATAAAGTTGAATTCTTCGAAAATTAATGCTGATATGGATTTGAAATTTTTGTCAGGTATTTCCTTCTTGGTAACAAATTTTTAAGTGGAATTAAAAAAACTTTCTCACTTAAACTGAAATTTTTTTCTAAATAAACTTTTAACTCCTTCTTTAAATTTACTCCTATTATATTTAAAACAACATAGCATTAATAAAACTCATTGTATAAGTCATCTAATTGTTTTAATATAAGATTTTTCATACAGTATTTCCTCTCAGATTAATAACCTTTTATTTCAAAGTGAAAAACCAGTGTTACAACTTCCACACACCCCTCCCCTTATTCGGTCCGATATTCATGAAGAAGCATTATTCTATCGGGATAGCTAACCTAATAACTTAAATAACCCTAATAAAATAACAGCTATGATTTTTTCTGCATCAAAGTACAATATAAAGTACAATCTTATGAATTATTGAATAATCGATGTGCCCATTGCAAAGAAGATTGTTCATTCGCCGAGAATGATCTAAATTTCATGAAGTCGATCCTTTTATAAAATATAGTGTTTTCATGATTTTAGATAAAAAGGTTATATTTTGATGATATAACCTTTCCCCCATCTAAAAAATATTAGTGCATGCCATAAAGAGCATTCTAAAAAGTGAAGCCTAATACTATTTGAGTAAATATTGGATCGTCGTAACAATTACACTGAAGCTCACGAAATTTTCTTTAATTTAAAAACAGTAATAAATATCTCGATTTTATTTAATGCTACAGATCTATTTTTTAAAAAATTTTAAGGGCACACTATACATTTCTTCTTTCTTTCCCTCTTATCGCCTACTCAGATAAAAAGGTTCTTTACTTCTTTAAATATGTTTTTTAAATAAAATTCAATACGTGTGATATTGTCCGAAAAAAAAAGATACCAAAAATTATTCAAACAAATGCTGAAAAAAAAAATCCCTATCGGGAACTTTTCATATTCGACAATACTTAACGATATACTTACAAATCATCCGAGCAGGTTTCTGGTTTAGACATTCTGTACCCAGCCTTGAGAAGATTATAGAGTCGTTGAGGTGTGATACCAGGATACGGTGTTGCTCCTATCATAAATGAGGGAAAACATTTTTAAACTTCATATCGATTCTTCTCATTTTTAGGTCATGCATTAATTCAGAAAAAAATATCCTGTTAACGAAAAATAATTGACTATTATTAATACTAACCTATCATTAAAACCGGTTAAAGTGAACAATTAATGAGTATTTATCGCATTAACCTGTTCTTATAAATAATAACCGATGCAGTTTGGTCAGTGCCAGCTTTTCGCGTTTTTTTATGTGTTGGAAACAGCTAGACAATATCAGTTATTGTCTCTAACTGTTGCCAGCCCCCCCTCTCCGAAATCTTCGTGGGATTTCCTCACTTCTGTACCTCGGACCTCTAAAATTCAGGGACCGTTGGTACCTACGGAAGAAATTAGAGGAAACATAAATTGATCCACCCCCAAATTTTTTTTCTATATACTCATTAAATCTGTTTTTTTTTAAATGCTTCAAACTATTTTTCCCCCCTTCAACAGATAGATATTGGGACTGTTCAATGACTTATCCCCCCCCCCAAAAAAAAAGACGAGACTAATTAGTTATGAAAAAAAAAGAAGTTAGAAAAAAAATATTACAGAAAAACTTCATAACAAGTTTAAAAAAACATATACAAAGTGACTCAGCCATGTGCCAATCCTACATAAACCTTTTAATCACATTGACCAAATTTCATCGGGAATTATTAATGATAACCGGTTAAAGTGAATAATTTGCGATATTTCTCACTTTGACCCAAAGAAGCAGTTATTATTAATGATGACTGGTTAGTATTAATAATAATCGATTATTGACATTGACCGTAAAACACACACACACACACACACACACACACACACACATCTAATATATAAAAATCTCATGTCACGGTGTTTGTATTCGTACTCCTCCGAAACGGCTCGACCGATTTTCATGAAATTTTTTATGTGTATTTTGTAGGTATGAGAATAGGTCGTAAAGTATATTTCACAACGATAGGTAATTAGGGTGTTCCTATCCACGTTCACCGTACGATGAGGAGATCAACGCTTGCTTGAAATCATCGCAACTGTGACGTAATGTTGAAAAAGTTCAGCTGAAAATAAACACGCGCATCCAAATGCTACAAGATCCATCTGCTGACACATTCTCTGACCAATTGTTAGATATCGGTGTTGGAAAAGTTGTTGTCTATGAAAATACTGGATGCATAAAATTGCCAACTAATTTCTGCACTATCGTTGATTCGCAAAATGATCTCATTGACCGTCTATTTCCCGATGTATGCACATTATACATAAATCATGAGTGGCTGGCAGAGAGAACCATTTTGGCAGCAAAAAAACGTGCACGTCGACGGTTTAAACTTCAAGATACAGCAGTCGTTGCCAGGCGACTTGGTATCATACAAATTGATCGATGCAGTTTGCGATGCTAACGAAGCTGTAAAATATCCAACAGAGTTTTTGAACTCAGTGGATTTGCCAGGCATGTCACCACACCTTCTACGACTGAAAGTTGTATCTCTGGTTATTTTACTTCTGAATTCGAACCCACCATGGCTGTGCAATGACACGCGATTGGTCATTAAAAATTGATGAAAAACGTTATAGAAGCCACCATTTTTGAATGGTAAATTCTTAGCCGAAAATGTTTTGCTGCCAGGAATTCCAATGATTCTCACAGACGTGCCAATCGAATTCAAACGCCTTCAATTTCCTATTAGATTCGTATTCGCAGTAACAATCAATAAGCCGCAAGGACAATCGATGTCTGTTTGCGGTTTAGATTTTGGCACACCATGATTTTCACACGTGGCATGTTCTCGCTTGGGCAGACTATAGAGCTTATCTGTGTTGGCTAAAGACGACGGAGAAAAAATATCGAATACTCAATTGCTCTTCGAAATGGATATTGATTTTCTTTATTTCATTTTTATACTTTAGGATAAAAAATATATTACTTTTCTCACTTTACGTTTAACTTTTAAGAGATCAAACAATGTATATGTTCGTTACGTTAGTGAAATACATTGTATTGAGAAAATGCATGGTTGGTGTTTTTAAGTTTTTTTTTCTGCGATTATCGTCTATAGCGCTCCATTCCTCTCTCTGTCACAGATCCCATCCCCGCACACTTACAATACATTCGTTAACAACCAAAATATTCAATGGAAATAATTTATAAGGCAGAACAACGTTTGCCGGGTCAGCTAGTATATATATAATCTTCATGATATGCAGTTTTTTTCGTGGCCCAGGAGCTAATTTCTAAATCTAGACAGACATATAATTATTTTTAGAAAAATTCTTTAAATGATTGGAAGAATTATATATTAAATAAGTATTTGAAAAAAAAGTTATGAATTCTAATCTACTATACTTCTCCCGATTCTATGGATCATACATTTAGAAAGGATTATATATGAATTTATTATGAGATGTATTTTGAGAAAGCAAAATGTTTGGGAATGTTTTAAAAATGATATTGTTAAGCTTCTATTCCTAATATAGAATGACTGATTTTTCTACGCAATGTAGATAAAGTACCTACAATACATTTTATAATGAATTGTAAATATAGTAATCACTATGAAATTATGTTGAAATTGCATTGATGAAGTAAATGAGTAATACAGTTTATTTTCATAAAAAATAACCAAACAAAATTCAAGAAAGCAACTCTTCGAAAAGCATTTTGTAGTTGAAATAATAAATCAACAAACTTAATCACAAGCATTGCTTTTGCTGCAGGTGATTAAATTCACCTGCAGTACTCTATTTTGTTGTAAATGCCCTAAATGTTCAAATACATACGTCTTATACGGTACAGCTTAATCAGACATCACTTCATCTATCTTTATGATAAATTATTCCATTTGAATTAATTGGTCTAATTCGGGCAATTTATTAAATCTGAAATGTCCGAGTGGGAGGTTTTAATCTCTCTGTCATATCATCAGTATTCATGTATAGACATATCCACGATTAACTTAATCGCCTACGCAATGACATTTCTATATTGCAATCACTAAGATTTGTTATTGTAACTGTCAATCAATTCGATGCTAAAAATAACAATCTCTGCAACATACTTCCTAATTTGCAGGCACTAAAATGTTGTTAATTTTAGAATCGCATGTTCAGAAGTCAAATTGTTTGACAGTTGCTGTCGACAGATCATTAAACACTGAAGTCATCATACTGAAAGATTTATTTGTCTGTCTACTTTCGATTTTGGAGTTATAGCCACATTAAGGCAGTCTAAAATTAAGATTTTTACCTTTAGGTTATGGAGTAGATGAAAAAAATTTTAACCTCTTCGAAAGATTTTGTAAAAAAAAATAAAGCATATCCTCTACTTTTGAAGGCATTCTAATACAAGATCTCTCATGTTTTCCGATTGTTTACAGATTGAATATTCTCATCGTCCTGTCTTGTCTTGTCGGTATTAACACCACCTCTGTCCTATTATCTCATCAAAAGTCGTGAAATAATGAAAAATGCTGTCAGCAATTACGCAAATCTCACTTGATCAAGTACATAAAGTGATGTCCACGAATGAAGAACTATCTTGTCGGTAGAAGCCTATAAAGTGGGGCCTATTTATATTCTCCTAGAGACCTAGGACTCTTCAGACAGAAGACAATTTTAACGCCATTATATGAGAATAAGTTTCTTTCCTGTAGCATTTTCACGAAGAATATCCTGCATATGAATTTCGCTTTGAAGAAAACCACAACAACTAGCAGACAATCTAACCATAGCGATAATTCATTGCTAAAGGGTATATTGGTCTATAAGATTTTTGAATTATGCATATTAAGAGAATAACTCAAGAATGTGTCGAAATCATGCCATTCATTGCACCACTAATACGCAAAACAGGAAAATAAAACTATTTGTCAGAAACTGAAGGAGTAACTGATTAGTTCCATAAGGAGAATGGAATATTGCAGCTTTGCAGTATCAAGCTTTAGGATAACAACTTTAATATGGTTTACTTGCAAAGGCTATACATTAACCCTTTAAAGGGTCATTTCTTTCTAGTCATATTATGTTAAAATATTTTTACGGTTGAAATTAGAATAAGGAAAGAGATTCATTTAGCTTATTAGATAAATTTAATTTGATTAATTAATTAATTTGGTTAATTGATAATTAAGTAAAAAATCAAGATACATCATTTTGTCTGAGATAAAGAACTGAAGCATCTAAGTTTCTGACTTACTAAAAAAATTTGTCAGAACTTATGCCAACCTACATAATTTCATACAAAGATTGATAAATTTGGTGGGAAGCATACTTCCCACGGCCCTAGAAAGGGTTAAATAACACGATATGACATTTTTTCCTTTGATGGTATATGGAGTCTTGAAAGTATTATGAACTCATGTTAGCAGATTCAATTCCGGAGAATCGGTGGATTACTGAGATGTCAACATTTTTCAGCACCATTTTGTATGATTGGCAAATGTGGCATGTTGAAGATCATTAGATTTCCCATTTGGCATACGTTTCTTCAGAAAATTTTAAATTCATGACGGCAACGTCGAAGTCGTGAGAGTGTTGTAAAAGCTTAGCCTATTTAAACGAATTAACAAAATTCAATGAGAATGAATGTCTGACCTCTAATGAATCGCTGTCGATTTTGGGAAACCGTCACACCTCACTTAATGATATCATGTCAAAAAAAAAAAAAAGGATTAAGTAGTTGCAAAACCTGATGGAAATAAATTTGAAGAGAAGGGGCAAAGTGAACATTCCATGATAGACAATCCTTCAGAATTGTTTATCATTAAAACAGTCACTTTCAAATTAACACGTTCGATGGCACGACTCGCACCTGAAATTCCGGTTATCTGTCCAGTCAGATGACTTCTTCTTTACTATATCTTAACTATAATACAGATGGGATCATCTAACAAGACAGATGGTTTGGTACAATTACATATTATCTATAATGTACAGGGGCGTAATCTGGCAGTCAACGTGTTAAAACGTGTTTATTATCATTCAATAAAGATTTATTATACTGCTTGCAGATTTTTAATATTAACTATCTATGATAAGAAATTTCAATACATTTAATTAATTGTAAGCTGTTTTCAAAATTTGCAATGCAAATCATGATGTTTACTATTATTATTATTTTTACTTATTATTGTGGCTTAAAAATATTGTAATTTCTATTATCTCTCAGTATTTTTTATACTGCTTCATTTTAGAAATGTAAAAAGCAAAATTATACTGACATTAATTTTTCATTTTATCTGATATATTTTTCCGTCATCCTTTTCATCAATTTTTGTTACCAAACTTAGTTTGATAAGAATTAATGAAATTCCATTTCACCAATTCTTATTAAATTATCTCTAGTTAACACAAAAATCCTTTATTTTCGGCTATTTCAAACAGATTTCTGCTATCTATAATGTAGATTTAAATCCTTGTTTGAATTTCATCCCTCACGCTGTTTACCATGTTGGTTGTACAATAGTATACGAAATAGGTTTAAGTTGGTGGAAATCTACTGTTTAAGATATTCTCAAGGGGGAAATTTTTTAATCCTAAGAATAACTTTTTTCTATGTCCTTGTTCGCGTTTTCCGAAATTGGACGTCAAACTAATATTCAAGTCGTTGTTCATAATATTCAATATATAAAGGGGGATTCTAATATTAAGTCGAAGACGCTCTACAAATTTTTTACTGACTTTTTCCTGCTTCTTATACCATTTTCTGTGACTTTTTTATTTGTCACCAGAATGCGCTTTCAGTATTCGCCTCAGGTAGAGCATGGTTGCTATATTCTAATATACTTATTGACCAAATAAGGTCTGTCATTTTTGTGAAATTACAAAGTTAAAAAGATTGTTATAAGCAATATAAAATAGATGGCATTAAAATTCCAACAATATATTAATCAAGATTTAATATAAACTCACCTTTAAAAAAAGAAGCGGGAGGGTATTTCTTAAGATTAAAAAACTGACCTCAAGACTCTGTACAACTCTATAAGGAGAGTACTCAAAACTCAGTAATTCTTGCTTGTATGTTGCATGAGTTTTAATTTGGAACAAATGGCTCAAAAATATCCGAGACTTCTGGAGAAAGTTCTATCAGAACTCGCCCCATTGTGGTCTAGAAAATTTTCCTCCGTAGATGAATCGTTTAAAGACATTCCACGAGTAGGATGGCGTGTGTCATCAATGATGATAAATGCAGCAATCAAGGAAAATACCGCTCAAACTTGAGAGATATTAGCACATTATTTTGCAAACAGGCAAATGTAAACGAACAGTGTCTCCATAAGTGATGAAACTGTCCGTTTACATTTTCCTAGTCTTGAAAATCCTAGGCAAATTTTCCCAGTTTGCAAGCTCAGCAAATGGATACCTGAACCTGTAGGTAGATGACCCTTCCAATAAGATAGAGTGCCCGAACATTTGTTTGGGATTGCTTCATTGCTATTAAATGTAACTATTTCTTGAGCGTTTATTAACCTATGATTCGAAGTGGCTTTTCTATAGCAATCCCAAAAGATTCTGATGATGTGCCACAGACCAACAAACCGAATATCCTTCATCAGAAGGCTTTATTGTGCGCATGGTGAACTAGAAATAGAATTATTCACTATGAACTTTTATCAACGGGTCAGACTATTACTGCTAACATCTACAGTGATCACTTCTAAAAACAGCTTGAATGAACCGTGAACAGTAAAGGCGTTCTTTTCCTATTCGATAGCGCTAGGCTTCATGTCACGCATGGGACCTCTGACACAATTCAGACCCTTGGATGGTAACCTCTTTTGCACCCTCCTTATTCCCCTGACCTAAGCCCTTCTGACTATGCCCTATTTTTAAGGCTAGACAATCATCTGCAAAATCAACAGTTTGGAAATAGAGAGGCTATGGAAATGGAGTTAGAGAACTTTTTCCAACTCTGAAGATCGTGACTTTTATAAAAATAGAATTTAAAAGCTTGTTTCCAGTTGGGAAAAGGTTATTAAATGCAATTATGTTTTGTGTTGATGCTTAGCCTTTTTATGCATTTTTAGGTTTGTTTCCTTTCAACAAAAAACGACAGAACGTTTTTTGGTTACCCGAACTTGATATTCAGATATCAAATTCGTGGCAATAGTTGCTCTCGTGAGGTAGAATGCCTTTAGTGGACAGCCTATATTAGGGTAAATTCAACGAATACTGCACATAAGAAAAGCATAAAAAGAAATCGGGTCTCAAGCCAGTGATGTTTCCTTCCGAAACCGAAGCCTTAGCAGAAGCTATCGTGAGCTCTGAAACATAAGTATATTTCATTAATTTTTCAATGTAAATGTAAAGAATGTATATCTTTAGAGCATTTTGTATTTAAATCCTCATTGTATTACAGTTGAAAAAAAATTCTTCAGCGAATGTGCGTTTGACCCTTATCCGAGCATTTCTCTTTTATGATCTCATCTGAAGATAGTAAGTGACTGAAGCTTATTTTCTTTTTGATAAATTTGAGTTATTCTACGGGTGCGCTTATGATGCTTTATTTCCTTCGCCTTACAAATGATAATAGTGGGCGGGAAATGATCTTTCAAATATTTCCCCCCTGTCACACTATTTACAAAGTCGATATCATTTCTCCAAAAGATTACTTTTCATTCCATTGCACAATCTCGTTTCAACAAACGCTTTACGTGGATCAACGATCCTTTAAGAATATGGAATAGATAGAAACGTTTGAAACGTACTTGGCACATATATAATGCGAAAATTCGAAAGTTATTTTTAGCATTTATCAATATAGTTTCTTTAATATTATTTATGATTATTTTCTAAAAAAAAACGTCAATAATTTTGCTACACATTTACGAAGTTAGATGAATAACGAATTCAATATTATGTTAACAAACAAATTAAAGTATGCATTTCTTATTATTAAGATAGTAAAAAAATCGCAACTCATGTAGCGTGGATTAAAATTTGATGGAAGCTTACATTTGGATCAGCAGAGAAATGATGCATATTATAATACCTTATCTAATACTAGGGTGTCATTGAATTATTTTCATAATACTCTTACTACTTTTCACTTTTATGTGTTTTATTATTATTATTATTATTATGTGAGTGTGCGTAATAAATTCAACTTATTCGCGCTTTAAATAAATTTTTTAGCACGTTTAATTTATAAAAATAAATCCACATTTATTTTAATTTACGAACTGCGTGAACTTTTAGTTTCTTCCCATACTGTAACTTTAATATTCTGGATAAAACTTTCTTATGAAGCAGAATTTCAAATCCTTTAAAGCAGTTAACTCAATTAAAACATGCACAAGTCCTATTTCAAATTATAAAATGAGTAAGCGAGATTCTTATGGGCTCTCTCCTTTCGGCCCTTCTCTGTGATCTAGGTTGGTTCTACGCTCAGGATTTCAATAAAATATAACTCTAACCTATTTAAAATAACTTCTAGGATTTAAAAAAAACCCTTTTATGGATAATAATAAAAGTTTTAGTTTTTATTGCTATCAATGAAATCTTTATTGATAATAATAATTTTTTATTTTGTTATTATCAATAAAATATTTGTTTTTATAATAATAAAAAATAGTTTTAATTTTTACTATCTGATTTTTTTTTGTTGATAATAATAATTTTCTTCAAATAAAAAAATTATCGCATTTAAACAGATGCAAATCTTTTAAAAAATCTCTACACTACAAACGATATATTAACAAATAAAACATGTAATATAGATAAAAGGCATTTTATTCAATTTCGTTAATATGTCTAGTTCAATATTCGAATTATGATTTTAACAGAGGAAAGCGGGAATTAATAAAATAAGACAAAATAACCAGTAGACAGTAAATAATTTATATAAAATAAATGTCATTCATGTAAAGAAGTTAAAAAAATGCCAGCTACATATCAAATGTCGCATTAAATATGCATCAGAATTTGTAGCTCATAAATAATTATTCCGTAATCATAAAAAAATATTTTTTAGTAGTTTTGCTTTATACAGATTCTAATGAGATGGCAAAATTATTCTTTATTCATAGAAATAAATAAAGATTTGATTGAATGTTTGAAAAACCTTCAAATTGAATTTTTAGAAGTTAACGCAAAATTTCATTGTTTTAAAAACTTTTGAAATTCGATATGGTATATTTTTGAAATTAAATTCTTGAAATAAATGTACAGTTTATAGAATAAAATTATAGAAAAGAGATGAAAATATAGAAAAGAAAAATGGAATGTTAAATTCGACATCCTCTGCATTTAATCTGAATACGGCAATATACTATTTGTAAGCATTAAACATAAAATATCTGATGCGAAGATTGCCTTTGTAGACAACAGTTTCTCAATTTAATTTTTTTTGGAGCATTTAAACTGAATTAAAAAAAGCAAGGCAGACAGACAGAGACGAATCAAATCTAGAATAATGCATTATCTCCGTATTCTAGACGCTCTGTGAATATGTATATAGCGTAAATAATTCTGCATTTCTTTATGTTAAACATTCAGGGATGCACAAATTTTATTTCAGAAACTTTTATTGAATAAAAAATTCTGTATTAAATTATTTTGATAGAAATAATTCTGTAAAATATTGATATACAATTGTTTAGAAATATCTTTTAAATTAATGTTGACGAAAACGCCTAAATACGGAGAAAAATCGTGTTGTTTTCATATTCGAGTTATATAAGTTAATGACAGCTAAATTATCTTTCTGTTCAAAAACACAATTATTATACATTAACGTATTTAATTATCGCTAAAGAAAATAAAAGAAGAGATTCTTACCTAGCATCATAATCTCCCACAGTACTACTCCAAATGACCACCTAAAAAAACAAATACAACTCTATTTAGTGTGGGTTAAAACACAGTAAATAATTACCAACTATATAAATACATGACAATATATAATTAAAAGACTGATATAGTAACTGAGTAGTATATAGCTTTACACTAATATTACTGCATTGATATAGTTCTTGCAATTATTATGGCATAAAATGAACTTATCTTCTCTATCTATAATATTCACAAATACTGAAATCAAAACTAATCATTAAATCTGATTGAAACATATAATTATACACTAACAGGGAAAAAAATGCAATTTCCGAATGCAAAATAGATAAATAAATAAAAACTGCTGAAAAATATTATTAATAACTTACAGCTCGGTTCTTGAAGGTATGAACAGGTATAAATATTTAAAAAAAATTGCAGATCATCGGCATTGCTATTCATTCACACATATGTTTATTCGCAAACCGATAAAATGGTCTGTTTAAACATTAAAAAATATTGTTACGAATTTTCCGCCGGGGTTCTTTTGGATAGTGGAAGTGATATGGTGTAAAGAACGCTCAATCAGCAGGCGGCAGTAGAAAAAGAAACAACGACGTTTATTTACACGAAGACACACAGGACAGCACAAAAGCGACAGCTATATACAGCAGAGAGACGACTATCTTCAGCCGAGACGTGTAGCATACAACCAGAATCTACTGCAGACAGTAGCACACAGCTCCGTTCAGCACGAGCTTGACTCCGCCGCTTCCGACTACTACTTCGACGACTCCGTCCACTCTGTCTTCGACTTCTCCGACTCTCGACTCCTACTGCCTTCTACCTTCGGCTACTCAGACTTCGCTGCTCTTGAATTCGGACTACTCTGACTGGCAGCTGCAGCCCCTTTTATAGGTCTCAAGAGGCGGGGCTAGAAGCCTCTCAACTAATCAGGAACGTTCGAGGCGTATCTCGGTTCCTACTGGACGGATCGGGAAAATTCTCGAAGTTTAGGGTATAATCAATTTTGGCGCCAAATTCGTCACCAAGTCGCCAAGTTTGTCGCCAAGCTCTGGGACCTCCGGCGCGCCACACGGACTCCGTCCATTCAGATGGCTGTAAAACTTGCTTTCTGTTGATGGAACAAACTATGCTGGGAAGCCGAATTGCAGGTTTGTAACAATATCTGTTGCTAGACGCCAACACAGAAGTAGGGATTTCGTATCTGATCATGACGCAGACGATAAGAGAGGTGATATTTTTAACTTCGTCCAACATTACAGATGACAGTGGACGATTATTTATACTGATATTTTACTAGCGAGTATCATATAAATTAAGCTGCATTCAATAAAAATTTTGAAATTTATTGAAAAGATTATAATTGCCCCAAGATGGTATGTGAATACAGAGGACAATTTCATTTAAAAATAATTATTTTGATAGAAAATAAAGATGTAAATTAAAAGAAAAGCCGTTTATATGCATTAAACACAAAGTATTTAAGTAGAAAATCTTCCCCATGGTAGTTAGAAAGTAACCCAGGATAATATTTATTAAGAAGAATTTATATGCTTCTCACATTTTAATGCCAAACTAATAACTGATATTTAAAGTTATTCAACATTTTAAAATTATAAATTTCATGGATTTTATATTTCTGAAGAAGAACTAAAAATCGATGTTGATATTAACAATTAAATTTCTTTTTAAGCGTTAACTTTTTTAGAACATGAATCAATGGATTCCGGTAATCAATCTTTTGCCCTTTTTATGAAATCCTGAAATTGCATATCATAAAGAATATAAAAACTCTACTTATTATAAATAAAAATTGCACTAATTTCATTTTCTTTATGAAAATGTTACAAAATATACATAAAATAAATATACATCTGGGATAAAAAGCTCTTTTTTTATGCTTGTGAAAAAAAGGACATCGAGGGATATGATAAAATTTCTGGAAGACGTAGAATATAATTGACAAATTTGAAGAGTTCCTCGTAATCACGGACACGTAAACAAGTTTTTTTACCCTCTATTGATTGTACCAAGAATACTCCAGATAAGAGCTGCTTACAAAAATTCAACAAGAAGACAAGATGATAATCAAATAGCATCACCGAAACGTGAGAAGAATTAATTACTCTTCTGGTAAGGAGCCTCGTCTGCAGTTTGGTTTTTCCAGATAAAGCTTTTGTTTTCTCTGATTTAAAGAGAAGAAACTCATAAAAACGTTAAATACCAGTTACCGATAATATATAGTAAGAATCTTTTACATTGCTTCAATAATTGTCAACATTCGTAATTGTTTTAATCGCAGTTTCGGAGGCAATAAATTTCTGGGAAAAGGTTGTAAATGTTTCCAATAAATCAATATTTTTAAGAAAGAAGAGAGGGAATTTAGAGATTTTTTTTCTTGAGCTTTGTTATCATAATAAACCATGTATTTACCTTTGTTTAGACAATGCATTTATATCCATGAAAATTGTCGCCTGAATTATTTTTCCTTTTTAAGCAGCATTTTCTTTTTAAAAGAAAATAAAAAATAATCATTCATTTCTCTTCAAGTTATTCAGCACCACTTCTTCGAAAACATCTTTTTTTCACATTCCTGACTTTGCATAGTGACAAAAAAATAAATTAATTAACCCATCTCTGTTGCAGAGCTCAGAATGATCTGAATGACAGATTTCTCACATAAAATAGATCAAAGGTGATGCAAAATAGGCTCCATATATTTTTTCTTTGTATATTTATATTGGAATAACTTAGGTAACGGCCTTAGGAGATTCAAAATCACGAGGACCGCATAAAACAGCCTTAGTATTTCTTTCAAACGGGAAGTTAATATAACTGTCTGATCTAACTGATGATAACTTCCAGATCTGATATCGTGGGCCAAACACCACCTCGATGTAAGGCAAAAGTTTGGAAAGAGGAGATTTATCTCAGGAGTTGTCCTCATTATATGATGTTTATTTCTTACATGCAATGAATGTAAAGCTGGAACAGAAACCTAACATTTAAAGTATAACCATTTTCGATGGATAAATAATAACAAAACAATTCAAAAATGAATAGCCTCGTAGCTGACCAGTTCCATAAACAGATGCATCAAACTCTGCTGCTGGCATTTCACGTTTCTGAACGCTCTGAATAACAAAGACATTTAAAATATGTTCATTTTTTGGAGCACCATAGATTTTCTGGAAATAACTATATATTGACCATATAAAGTGACCAATTATGAATTCATTTTCGTACATTAAAAAAAATGGGAAGATATTTCAGAAAATTTCGAAAACAAATGAGATTCTGCTACTAAGAATCGTTCTCCATAGAGTTTTCTTGCAGATGCATTTATTGACCTCTCAGTAACACAATAAACAGAAGTTGTTCTTTCCAATATCTGGAATCTCTACGTAGCGAAAGCAAATGGCAAATTGATTGCAGAGCATAAAATTCTGTCTACATTCCATTCATTACCAATAAGTCTCGAAACATAAATAAATGGTAAAATCGTTTCACTCACTTTATTAATTTTATTATTAGTGAGAAATTTCTTTAGAACATCACAGATTTTGCATTGCACAATTAAATATGAAAATATGCAATATGATTATCAGTCCACTACCAATTATTCGAATTAATTAATCCATCATATGTTCGACTTTCTTTGTTTTAGATAGAAGATTTTAAATAACTGTGCTGAAATATTATATTTAAGTATTTATGAGGACCAAGCAATAAAATGCATTCAAACAGCCAACTGCGTTAAAAAAAATGGAAGTGCACTTAACCCCTTGCCTGCCGAGGATAACTTGCGAGATTCAGTGACACGTATATATATAAGTATATAGTTACGAGACATATATATATACGCCAGGGACAGTTAACACATTGACTTAGGGAGACGTATATATACGCGCGCGGCAGGCAAGGGGTTAATTGTCTAAAGAGATGTTCAGTTGCTTGTCTTATCTAACTAATTCTGACTCAATTAGAATAAAAATTCGTGCATCTATCAGGACTCAAATATTTACATTTAATTACAATACACCTAACGTTATACATCTAACTCCCAGGCAGATTAGAATAATAGATGCAAAATGTTTGGATCTTGACAGTGATTTTTCAACTTTATCTTTGTTTAGTTAATTAGATGTAAAATTAGGCTCCGTTTGGCTATCTAATGCAGTATTAATTTTATATTGCTCAGTTGGTTAATTCTATTCGATGCACTACTACGTGTAGTCACACACACACACACACACACACGCGCGCGCGCGCGCAGATTTTGTAACTAAATGTCAGCCGGAATTCAAATATCATGCGTGTATCTGAAATTTAATAATGCATCTAATTAATCGTCAGTTTTTTAAAAATTATTTAGTTATGTTAAAATTCATTTTTGAAACATCATTAAAACTTTTTTGAGAGGGTGGTCTTGATATGGCAACTACTCTTTTCCCCAAGCTTTCGCATCATTCGCTAGTGTTAAAACACTTTCATTATATTAATTGCGCAAAACAAATAATATTGAATAAACATGATGTGACCTAAAACTAATAAAAGCACAATAATAATTCTCTTAATAATGCAAATAAGATGTCTACATTACTGAAAAAAACAATTCATTTAAATATCGAATAATTAATTATTGTTTTTTGATCATATTTTTCCTAAATAGTCATTTTTAATTACGTAATAAGGTAATTTATCACGCCCATATTAAATTCGACAATCTTCAAATGTTCTTAAAAATAAAATTTTAAGTATTTCAACTGAGCTTTCTCGCTCAATTCATTCGTGCAATAAATAATAAATAAAGCTTACGAAATACAATATTACTTTTTTATCTGATTTCTTTAGTCCTTCGCATAATGTAAGGATTTATTTAAGATTTCGATAACTTTTTTCCTCCTTGGAAATTTTACAAAATAGCAAAAGCAACATTCTAGTTCTTTAAAGATGAAACTACCAACACATATCTTTATAAAAGGCAATAAAGCTATTTATTTTCTTCCGCACGTAATTTTAAGGGAACTAAAAACTGGCGAAATATTTCGCTGAAATATGTGAATAGTTTTTATTTCCTTTTTGAACGATGAATTTTCAATAAAGCAGCTTTTCGTAGTTGCTTCGACATAAACCCCCCCCCCCGAATAATGTAACAGTCGATGCAGAGATTACTTCAAATAGCTGGCAGCTAAAATTCTAAAATATTATTACTTGAAGAATTATTTTTCTTTCTTTTTTATCAAAAATTATTTTTTTATCACTCTTTGAATTCATTAAGTACTTGAAAAGTTTGAAATATTCCTTTATTGTCATTTTCTATGGAGGACATGAAGTTAAAATATTTATTTATTACATAATTTATTTAACTTGATTTGATTCATACGCATAAGGATGCAGATTTTATTAAATTCTAGTAACTACCATTACGATGTTCTGCACGCCTATATATTCTCGAAGACATTGCCGAATTGTAATATTTTTATAACTTGCTTATCAATTAATCCTTATTTTAGTTTCATATAAGTTTGCCACTTGATAGAAAATTGATTTACAAGATTAATTAAAAACTAATGAAATCAAATTGTAAATAAAAATCTACTATTGAGAAAATAATGGAAAGAAATTACATAGTGTAATCAGTTATAAGAAAATACTTATAAATAAGTACTCACTTATAAAATAAAAATCATATTATACAAAATTTTATATTTTCTTTAAAAGAGTTTCAAAAACCCATTATCTCCCAATTCTGATAAGCATATGAGACGTAAAAATCACATGTTCACACTATTTTAATATGCGAGGAAATGAATATGAATCAAAGTTTGCTAGGTTTGTTTGAGCTTCATTCCTTCATTACAAGTAAGTGAACATTAACCCTTTAATGGCCGCTTACACAACATGTGCGTGATAGATGAAACAACTGTTAGTATCCGCTCACACAACATGTTTGCGATGTTTTTATATTAAAAAAAAGTATATAGTAAGTATTGTACTCATCAAAAAATTCGAACTCAAGATTTTGACGAATCTCCAAAGGCTGAATCTCTTTCAGGCCGAAAAACACATTTTTGGAAGACGTTTATATGACCTTTAAAGCAAATTTGGAGATTTCTATCAAATTTTGAGCAAAATATATTCAGATGCAATCTGTCTGTCCGGCTGTTCGTATATAAGTTAACATCACAATTACAAAGCTAGATGGAAAAAAATTCAGTACACAGAGGTAACATCTACATAGTAGACACCCATGAAATATTGAGCCCACTTAACAGAGATAACTCAAAAACGCAATGGCTTAAATATATCAAATTTGATATGTGATTTTGTGGCTGCAATTTTAGTTCTGTGTGAAAAGCTGGTTTCAATCGTTTGAGGAAAATTACATCTAAACCAACAAGTTTATCTTTATTGGAGAATATGCGAGAAAATTTGGACAGATAACTCCCACTAGTTTGTTTAATGTATGTATTCAAACATATTGAACTATTTCGTGAATTTAGATAATGTTTTTAAAATTAATTTATCAAAAATATTGCCGACCCCTGGAGAAGTTTGACGGCATAGACATTCGAACTATTAAAATGTAAATAATTAGAAGCAAAGAAAAAAATCCAACAAACTGACGACAGTCTGATTGATTACAACTTCGTTTTTTCTCATCCACAGCTCTCCGTTTCAAGTTGCCACTTTGTTCAAGTTGAGTTAGTCTCGAATTATCGGTTTGTTCTATAATCTGATGCACTTAAAACAAATCAAGGTTTCAAGTGCATTCCATTCCCCTGTTTTGCATAGGCATTAAACTCCTTAAACTACCATGAATTAAATGGACATTCTAAATTTATATAAAAAGTTTCAACAAACAAAAAATTCAATTTTTATAAACACTTGCTTCTTTGTTTCGAAACACAGAATAAACAAAAGAACAAAGACAACGGTAAAAATTTTTTATTCCTGTTGTTTGGTATCTCTTCTCGGCTTCCTTTTTTCCTAGATAGACAGAATAGATTTCCTAAGGAATATCATTTCCATGCTGATTAATTTTGGAACAAATTCAAATTGAATGTCAATAATTATGGGCCAGACCGAAAACATATTTCCACATACGAGTAGAAATAACTCTATATAAATAAGTCTCTTATGCGATTCCCTAGAAACGCATTATTTAGCTACAAAGTTTAATAACATCTAGAGTAATTTTTTCTATTAGAACGCAAACGATAATTCAAAAAATTTGAATGTATTTTGGTAGAATTACAAAATACATTACAAAATGTTGTAGTTTAGTTTAGAATTCTTTCCGGGAAAATGAAATCGTTTTCAAATACAGAATTCACTTTTTTATCTTTATCTATACTTATAATAAAGCTCAATGTGTGTGTGTGTGTGTGTGTTTTGGCGCTCTACAGGCCAGACCATTCAACTTACAGCTACCAAATTTGGCACGTGTATACCTTGGAGGCCGGGAATGGGCACCTGGGGGATAGTTTTTCGAATTTTTAATTAGAATTTTATTTATTTAAAAATTAAGCGAAATTTTGGCGTGTTTCTTCTATAACTTCCGAAAATAATACCGGACAAAAAAGATTTTTACATGAAGTAAAAGATCAAAAATTTATCTTTTAAATGATGCCAATGTTTTAACCTTAATATTAAATTTCTATTTTTAATGAATTTTAGATAGATATTTTAACTATATTTTTCAACAATTTTTTTCATACAAAATAAAAATAAAATTTAAACTGCACGAACACGTTTCGCATTCATGGGAAAAAATTAGCTTTTTCAAAGTGTTGTCATCACATTGATTAAAGCTCCAATTAAAAATAAATTAAATCGTTTTGGAAATGAAATCTGCAAAAATATAATTTTCGACACGTGTTTGTTGAAATGAACCATATAAGAAATATTAATTTTTCTAAAAAATAAATTCAAGAAAAATTATTTTATGATCTTTTACACTCTCTATATTATTAAACCACTAAATCAGTTTTCTTTTAAGGCAAGTTTTGTTTAATTTGGACAGGATATCCATTCAAATCGAGGTCACACAGCTTATTTGTAAACCTTTAGTAAGACACAGATATGCTAAAATGGTCTAAATGGAAAATGATTATATTTTATGTAACTTGATTCAATAAATGCTCTAATAAATAACGAATTTTTGATTTTACATAAAGCGTCTGCTGTGGAAATCACGAATAACAAAATGTTCTTGAATATTTTAAATATTTTAATTAAAAGGAGTTAATTTCCAATCAACGAAATCAATCACTTAAACTGACTGATTAATGAATATTTGAATATCACTATTCAATAAAAAAAAGAATAATTTTAGATTTTCCATCGATCGTTTCAAAGAAAATACGCCAATTAGCGCGCAGGTTTCTCAAGATTAATTGGACTAAGATTATGAGAATGTTGAGTTTTTCTAAATTTTTAACATTCAAAACTTCATAAATAAGTCTTAGTAGATCGTGGAAAATAGAAACATTCATTCATTTATTTAAAATTTGGTGTGTCCAGAATATTTCTCAAAATGTGATACCTTACTGCATTAAATTTAGACTTCATCATTTTTGAAATATATTTATATGCCGGAACAAAATACTATTATTGATTTCATTTCAATCCTTTTGAAAGCAAAACTAAAAACTGAATTTTATGCTGAATCTGAGAAGTTTTTGTTGAATTATTCGTTGAGATATTACATAAATTATGAAAAATATTTTGTAGTTCACATAAGACTTAAATACCGAGCGATTCTGTTTGCAATACTCATATTCAATAATAATAATAATAAATAAATAACAATAAAGATGATAAATAAAATAAAACGCTTGGTTTTATTAAAAAATATCGTTATATTAATTGCAACTTCATCATTTCCACTTTAAATTAAAGTTGAAATTTTATCGGAAATGACAACAAATTAGCAAAATATATATAGTAAATTGAACGAAACGATCTAAACAACAGTATAAGTTTGGTATGACTATCAAAATTTGAAGATTAAAAATGTTTTGTTTGAGAATCTTTTAAGATACCAGTTACTTAAAATATTTAATTGGAAATTGTAGTGAGCGGTAATACTGGCGAACCAGCTGGTCGCCAAAGGCGGCTAATAATAAATAAAAAAGCTAATTTTTTATAAATTTAGTTTTTTATTTTTCCTGGATATCTTTTCACTCATTTAAATTAATTACTTTTATTATTTAAACATGAATCTTAGTCATACTATAAAACATTATCAAAACAATACAAGAAGAGGGATACATAAATCAATTAATGAATGTTTTAAATGATGTTCATGGAGAAAAAGTGAATTGTTTCAACATGTTTAGCACGTTTGCATTTATGTGGTTGATCAGAATGTTCATGTCGAAGAGAATTTATTGGAAAAATGACAAATTTGGTTATGTGAGACTTGATTTTGGAAAAAAGAAGCAAATACTTCCAATAAGTATACATGATGCGGTTTACAAGCCTGCTGTTCTTATAGACCTGTTGCAAAGTAATAAGAACTTTTTTGCCCCAATTCATCTGAATCCAGTTATTATTGGCTACAAATTTGCGAATACAATGATACACCAGCCTTCGTATAGACAAGAACAGAAATAAGTATTGCATGTAGAACTGGATCTTATTGCTTCATAATACACATTCAAATATATCACCAAAATTAATTTTATGCAGTCAAACCAATTCAAATGCTGGATGTGATCACTTTCATATATTGATTTCAATGCAATCAATACTATGGGGGATGTCAAGCGCAATGTTATTGAAACAGAAATGATAGAATCGTGTTCAAAAGAATCATTGCCGATCCATAGAAAACAACTTAACTCATCAGATTACTTTTAGATTTAAAAGGAAGCGATGATCTGTACGTTTGGCAATTTTGATGAAAGTTATCTTTTGATAAAATGTATTTAGTGTTATCGCAACTGTTTTTACACATGGCCAACTTTATATTGTGTTTTTCTAAGCCCAGAACAGTTGAATGTGTTAAAGTGGTCTTTACGATGAAAGAAGTTATGTTTGTGTTGTGAGAGGTAGTAGTTGCGTTTGTGCTGTGTTGTTGTTGTTTGAGACGTTTGTGTTGTGTTATGAGGTTATAGAAAAGCAATATAAGCATTCATATAATCATTATGAGATAGTCCAGTATGTACAGTATGTAGTTTATATTTTTACTTGTGTCCTCAATAATTTTACGAATGTCTATCAGTTGCTTTACCGATCTATCAGTTCTAAGAAACATTAATGCATTGATTTGACATGTAACCGCAAGCATGTTGTTGAGCTGAAAATCAGCTCTACACTTTTGTAACTTTTTAAAGATATTTTTGTCTATTGAATTTAAAATCGTAATACCTTTAATAAATAAAAAATGACAAATTTTCAAGGCCAAAAAATTTTATGCTGATGAAGGTAAAGACATAAAAAGGAAAATAATGTAAAAAACATAGTTATTAATTTACAATTTTTTTAATAATTGTGCTAATATGTCACACAGTAGGTTTTTTATTGTTACCCTCAAAATAAATTTATTTCGATTTTGATCTTAGAACTCTTTTTACCTTTATTGTGGTCTAAAATGTGGAGATTCGTCAAAATCTAAAGCTAGAAATATTTGACCATGCAATACTTTCTCATATATTTCGTATAGAAGAAAATAAAAAAAAAATGAAATTACTCTCTCATCCCAACAACACATATTGTTTTGTAAAAAGGAGGAAGGCATTTCTATTAAGAATATCTATTTTAAGGTGAGCTCTAATTTAGTTTTGGTAATAAGAAAAAATGTGTTTTATGTAACTTTTGTATTACAATATTTCAAGGAAGAAAAAAACGATTAAAGATTTTTTTTTCTTTTTATCAGTTTTTAAATAAAGTAAAACATTATTTCTGATACCCAATTATTCAATCAGAAAACTTAACGTTCCGTTTGAAGTTCTCATACTGATATTAAATTTAATCTGTAGCGAAAACCATTTTACACAAATTTACCCAGATGTGAATAATCTTGAATATTTGAATTTTAAAATTATTTCTAAGCTTCATCAATAGGAATTATTTCAAGTTACGAAGAAAAATAAATTCTTTCTTAAGATCCAGAATAGCCGACTTCCACTTCAGATAAATAATGGACGTTACTGCCAACTAGATTTTCTCCGAAATAGGAAATTTAATAGAAAGGAAGAAATCGATGTATCAACAACAAAGCTGTAGTTGCATTCTGCTCTTCTTTTCAAAAGAAGGGAACATCAATACGAAAAGTTTTGCTGTTTCTTTTGTTTACATAAACTTAAATCTTATGTTTTATATTGTCTTCGTTAACTTTTAGACCCAATTTACATCATGAATGAAGAAAAATTCAGAAGAGAATATTAAAAAATTATTTTTGTGAATAAAAACTTGCATGAGTTTGCATGAACTTGCAAAATATTCCTTAAAATTTTCAAAATTCCTTCCGTTGTCAATATGCTTGAATCTATTTTCGGGAAGTTATACTAAAAAAAGAAGCACTGAAATTTTTGAAAGCCTTTTAGAGACAGACCTGCTTACTATTTATACCTTGTTTATGAATTTGAAAAAAAGAATTCGCTTAAATTTACTGACTTTTACAGTTTTCATGCTAGAATAAAATACTATGCAAAAGTGCTCTTGCTTTAGTTACGAATTATAAAAGCAATTCTCCACTTTGTTTTCATGAAGTGTTCATTAATTTTAACTTATATTTCAAGAATGTGTTGTTTTATTTCTCTAAATTAAGATTAAAAAAGTTTTAAAATAAGTATTACATTTTTTGTTAACTATGCAAATTTTTTTAGAAAGTCTTATTTCCACAAATAGATATTTATTTTTGTTAAGGAATTGCCACTGATTTTTAAGCTTTATTAATTGTTAAATGTTATTCATATTTTTAATACACTTAAATTGAATCATAGTTGAACACTTAATAAATAATATTATTAGCTTTGAAAATACAGTTCGCACCCATTTTGAGTAATTAATGAATTGAATCCATTTTGAAATATCATGTTATTTTAATATCATCATGAAGTAGCCTTTGCTTTCATCCGATACCCACACATATAACCAGGCAAAAGAAGTCATTAATATGGATAATTGAATCTACATTTAAGTCCTTGTTATATAGGACAAATCAGAAACATTGTAGGATACTATAACTTTTTGCCAATTTTTCATTAGACAGAATATACAAAACGATTAACAATTTAAGATAAGTAGACTTTGGGAATTTTTTAAAGAAACGTATGAACTGATTATTCCTGAAGCATTTTCACATTCTGAAAAATTCAGCATTTTCTTTATATTATTTTATATTTTCCAGTTTCGAACAACTGTTATAAAATATTGCCAAAAATATTTTTAAGATAATTATTTTTTAAAATTTTCTAGAGTTACTTTCAATGTTTTCCCAGATTTTTAGTGACTTTTAAATAAACATTTTGTTCTGTCATTTGCAATAGATAATGCACTAAAAGTTTTGTTAAATTCATGAATAAAATATAACTGGCGTTTTAATTTTGTTTTGTTGAAGGAATAAAAAAATGTGTTAGAAGCTCAGGTTCATTATATATTCGCTATTTTTTTTATCGAATATATAATGGATCTGAATAATTTGATATTTTAAAATATTTTTTAGCAAACTAGAAAACATTTTTTCATTAAAGTGTGTAAATATTGAATTTCGGAAACTTCAATATTTTCACTTTGTTCAAACTATTCTTCGCATTCAAAGTTAGGAGAACTTCATGAAACTATGCATAAAAGCGTTTATCATGCAAAATCGATCGCTCATCCACTATTACTGGAATTTAAAATGTTCAGGAAAACCTTATTTTGATGCAAGAGTCGCTGATAAATCGAGCACAGTATAGAATAGAAAAGGAGCAATAAGACTATTTTAATATCTAGCTATTTTAGAGAGATATTATTGAAAAAAATTTAAAGCTGCAAGCTTTCAAAATTTATTATGGCTGATCCTTTCAGAAATAGTACGATATAAGGATGAACTATGCTTAACAAGGAACCTGTTTCCGATATACACCCTTGCACTATATTTTTTATGCAGCATAAATAGTGAACTAAAGATTCGCTTTCAATTTGATTTTCTATTTCCTTCAAATCTGCTACAACGATTTTATGTCATACATCAGTAATTTAAAATTCTTGCATTTTCTTAATTTATTCCCCAATTAATATCTTATTTTTCATGTAGGAGGATTGAATTCTGGTAAATATTAATGATGCAAAGTCGAAAAATCTATTGCATATGAAACTTACTTATTTATTTTTAATACACAGATTTCACAGCTTTCGTACAAATACAACATGGTTCTTTTAAACAAGAAATATGTGAATTAGTATAATTACATTTAAAATAAAACCAACCGGATTGGTTTTAACAAAATTTCTCGCATACTCATACTAATAAAGGTGTTTATTAGTATGTTATTAGTACTTAAAGATGTTTATTTTATGGTAAAGGTGTGTTCCTCTTTATTTTCCTGTACAAAATTTTGGCTTTCTGGAAAGGCCGTGAACATCACGAGTGTTTAGACTTTCAATTTCAGAGTACAGTACATGAGAAATGTGTCATTAGTACTAAAGTGAAGAAAATCTATATTTATGTATCATTAGGTGCATGCAATTAGAGAATAATAATTTCAAAAGATCCTATTAGTATGCGATCTTTGACTATTAATCATTGCTATAGGAACCAGAAAACCGAATATGCATATATAGAATATTTTGATATAGAATTACAATTGCAATCATAAGATCTCATACCAAATTTCATTTATTTTTCACTGCATTTTTAAAACCTTGCGTTTACATGCATGCGAAAGTACAAACCTACACAGAGTCAATTCCTAGTCAGATTTAGTTTCAAAATTTGACTACATTTTAGACGGTAAATTTGTGTATCAAATTTTATTCATCGTGCTTTTTTCGTTTTTCAATTCCTACTATTAGCTCGCCTTCTCTGTATATATATCTTGTTCAAATACATTTTTTTAAAACATGTAGGGGATGACACTTGATGTTAATACAGTTTTTTTCAAATATTAATTCATTAATTAAAGTTATCCAGTAATTTCTATTTAGTCTCGAAAGTCGCCAAATCCGTCACCATGTCGCCAAATGGTCGCCAAGTTTGTCGCAAATACTATTTTGCCGCTGAATATTGTTATTCTGTCATATGTATATATATATTTATATTAATTGTAATTATTTAATAAAAAGTAACTAAAATAATTTTTGTTGTTGACCTAAGTAGGAATTGACTTAATTTTTTTTCATATGTTACTTGTTTATTTATCATATTAACTTGTATTCAGATAGATGAGCAGGCCGATTTCTTCTCAATGGAAATTTCTCAAACTTTTGATAGAAAACTGCACATTTAGCGTAAAAAACCATATACCAAATTTCATCCATCTAGGTCAAAGGGTTTTTGAATGATCGTATTCATCGACAGACAGACATAATTCCAAAACTATATTTTTCAGGTTCAAGGAAGCCCGAGATCTGGGAATTCGCCAAAATCTCCCTTTCGATTTTTTTTCCAATACTTTCTCTTCCTATATCTGGTATATGAAAAAATAAAAACAAATTAAGCATATAAATGTATTCTTTCTGTTTTTGTTATAAATATCAACGAGTTATAATATTCAAACGAGAATACAATATTTTTTTACACATTTTATATTATTACCAGAAATTAAATAGATCTTAAAAATTTCCTGTGCTAAGTATATTCACTCATTTCAGTTACGCAGCTAAAAATTTAATCAAACTGTTGAATCAAGAGGAAAGATAATGAATACATATTTTAGGGAATAAAATTTTATGGGTAGTATAGAATACCGATTACAGATTAATAATTTCCATAAATTTACAAGGCGTGATTTATAATTACAAGCAAATGATAGACTATTTTATGGCAAGATAAGAGTTTCCCACCTAAGGGCTTAGAAGGGTAATGAGATATTACGATAAGTAGACGAATCTCGTTTGTTTACTCCATGATATACGAAGTTAAATACTAGCTGTAAATGAGGGCGATAAAATAATAGCCTAAACATAAAATTGTTATGTGTTATTAGCGTACTTTGCCTTTGGGATCGTTAGCAAATGTTACAACTAGGGTTTTAGAATTTCAGTCTTAAATATAATTAATTGCAATTTTGAATTAAATGTTCATGTTTTCCTCATTAGCTAATTATCAAGATAAAATTTATAATTTTGAGATATAATCATATTACTTATTCAAAATTTTATTTTAACTAATAATCAGCATATTTAAAAATAATTATTTATTTTATTTTTTGTATTAAATTTCCTTTTCGGAAATATCGCTCTTATTGACTACATTTGATTCTCCTAAAATTTCGTAATTTTTTTTTGAATATCTTGAGTTATCAGTAAGCTTTCCAAGTTTATGTCATGAAATATTTAAAATTTAAGAATGAATTCGACTTCGATAAATTTCCCATTTTTGAACCACCCCTGAGTTTAAAATATTCAATACAGAATTACATTTGCTTGCGATTCCATGTTTGTAAATAGAGTAACTCATAGGAACTTTAATTATATTAAACTGAACTTATAAATAAAATTTGGAATGTGATCTTCATACAATATTATGTATATAGAGAGAGCGATTATGTGGAATAAAACTAGTCAATAGATAGATACACATTTTTGATATTTAGTAATATTTTTCAATACGGTATGGAAAACAACATCGTCATATTGGTAAACATTATTTTATCTTAATCTTTTGGTTGATAGAATAAAAGAAAGTAATAGAGTATTATTGATTTTAATCCCTGTAAAACATATTTGTCGGATAAATTTAGAAAAAGACAATAACTGAGTTATTTTTGTTTATATTTTTCATTGTATAAACATAAGAATAACAGCGAACTCTTTTTTTCCTGCTTCAAAACAGTTTCAACTTCGAATTCAAATTGCGGTTCTCGAATTAATGAATGCCAATCTTATTTTCCATAGCTTAAAATAGTTCCATTAAAATGTAAATAACTTGTAAATATATCTAATAACATAACTTAAAATTTCTAGGAGCAACTTTAGGAATTTCTTTTCGAAAGAAAAATTGTCCATTTTAACTCTTAAAAATACGAATTGAATATATATATAATCATTGATTTTTCTATTATTAATGAAATGAGTTTTGTGCTTCTTAAATTAAAGAAATGTTTGTTAATACACTGTTCACTGATAACAATGCAATTTTAACCTTTTTGCAGCTATTAACATCTAGTCGTTTTTATAAGTGATTGTATAATAATATAACAGATTATTGTGAAATAATTGTGACGCTAGTTCCCCACTGCTTGAAGGAAAGGAAATTGTCTTTTGAGATAAAATATTTTTTTCTCTCCAGAGGTTTATCAAAACAGAATTTTTCAAACCATGATGAAAATAATAATTTAATACAGAATTATATACTTACACATCACTTCTTGAGGTATATATTTGGTCTTCCAAAGATTCAATAGCCATCCATTTGACTGGAACACGACCCTGAAATAAAAACATTTAATAAAAATATACTTTTTACCAAAGTAATCAGTAATTATTTCTTTTTTCGATGTCATTAATTTTATTTATTCACGAGTTTAAAAATCATGTTGCTTGAGATTAAAATCCTTTCACGTAAAATATTTTAAAGGTAAAAACTACCTTTGTATAAAATTTTATAACACGCAAAAAACTTTTATCTTCTGATATTTCAAATTAAAATCAGAATATCAATTGAAACATAAAATTTTCAAAAATCGCAGATAGTAAATTTTTTTCCTAAAGTTATCAACGTTTTATTAGTACATTAAATTTTGTTTAAAATCGTCTGCAAATATTCAATAATTTATAAAATTTTTAAAAAGTATTTTAATTGAAGAAGTAATTGCACAGAAATGAATTTGGAATCATTTCACGATTCCATATTTGTTATTAATGACTATATTGTTGGTCTTCCAATTCCCCAGCTCGTGATGTTTTTCGCTCATAGTCAGAAGTCGCAGTTCTCATTGGTTTCATTTGCTCAAAAGGTTTTTACTTTTCTTGCTTTCCTTTGAGTTTAAGCGATTGACTTACGTTTGCTTTGAAGCACTATTAAAATTCTATTTTAAAACTAATAAAAGCCTCGGTAATAGACATAATAAAGATAAGAGAAAAATAGAAGTGTAGAATTTCAAAGTGGAGGGAAAGCAAACGTGTGGTTAATTTTGAATTAATTGAATATTTGATTGATATTTGTACTTTGAAAAGTTAACACTTTCTTTTGTCATATAATAAATATGCAAAATTTGGTAGAAGTTCAGTTCACTAGTTTGGGGGGGGGGTATAATGTGGAACTTACATAGATATAGATACATAGCTACAATATATTTTATCTATATTAAGGTTGGAATAACATTCAAATTTATTTTAAAGTTCTTTTGATAATCAAAACACAGTTTCGAGATTTTCTTTTTAGTTTTCAAATTGAAGGAATTCGATCCATGCATATGCAGAATTTTATTTTTAATATAAAATTTGAATTACTGTAAAACATCGTTAATGTAACTTACAAGATAATTCCATAAAAAAGGCATAAATGAAAAAAAAATGTTGAAATCAAAATTTTAATAGATAGTTTTAATTATTGCAAATTTAATGCTACGAATGCTAAATCGGCTAAAAATATGGATTTTAACTTTTTTTAGATGCTTCTAGTATATTACCACATAATGAATCTTCATCATAAGTATCAATGCCACTTTTAATGTATAATTCTTATCCATTTATATGAAGCAATGATTAGTTTAAAAATAATTAGTATAAATAAACAAAATATTTCATTCTCAAGAATGAAGAACTGTATTACATAAATAAAATACTGACTTTTCACCCAGAAAAATGAATTTTTCTTAAAATACTGTTATTTTTGAGATTTTTTTGAAAGCTATGTTTACTCCTGAAGGAGTCCAGCTCAAAGAAAATATATATCATAATAAGTAAAATTATTTAGAATATTAAAAAAAAATCTTAAATATTATACTTTGTTATAATTATGCTTTACATGTCAAGGATGTAATATATATTTATACAATAAATTATTAGAAAAAAAACTTACTTTTGTTTTCTTCAGATAGGCATCGCCTTCGTAGATGTCTCTGGAGAGACCGAAATCAGAGATTTTAACTACTCTGTGCTTCGCCAAAAGTATGTTTCTTGTTGCCAAATCTCTGTGAACGAGCTGGAAATAAAATATAAGCAAGAAAAATTTGAATAAAGAAAGAAAGCATCATAAATGTATATAAAAAGAGATCTTATAAATTGCTGAATCAAAAATAGTGAAAAAAAATAGCAATCTCACCAAATCATAGGCCTTTGTAAACATTATTATATTATAAAAAAACAAACTGAGTCACTGTCAATTTGAAAATGAGACACGAGTATATAATATAAAAAGTTTAAAAACTTTTTTGTAAGTAAAGAAGGCTTTAAATTAAAACCATTGTGATTTGTTGAAAAAAAAATTTAGAGTCCTTTTTTATGTATCAAAATTTTAAAAAATTTTCTGTTTTGTGCTTCTATTTTACGGCAAAAGTTTACTCATACAGAGGCAAAACCTTTCGCTGTAATAATTTTTTTTTCCTTTTAAAAAAGTTTAAGGTTACTTTCTTCACAGAAAAAAACATATGATTATTAAAAAAAGACTTATGAAGCTTTTTAATTATTTCTTTAAATAACGATGATCAAGGTTGCTTAGTGAAAAAGGTTGAGCTTCGTGCGTGGAGGATCGTTAGTTCGAAACCCGATCTCATTGAAGATTCGCATATCAAGAATATTTTATTGTTTGTGACGTGGAACTTTAGAAACTGGGATATCGGATTAGATATCGTTGTTTTCAATCAACCTCGGTTCAAAATAATGTGGTCTGCTATAAAATATATTTTTATACTCTTCGAAATGAGACATTAATTTTACTGAGTTTTCGCAAATTAAGGTGGTTTAAGGAGTATTCTCAATTAAGTTTTTTTAAAGGAAAAATGCCCTACGATATATATATATAGTCTCACCAGAAATTCAATAAAAGTATTAATATTATTAATTAGTTAGGAAAAAGCAAAAGTCATTTGAAGCTTTTAACGTACTATTTTGAAACCAGCCGATGAATAACAATGGGGTAGAATTTTTTTTATTAAAAATCATGATAAAAGGATAAAGTTATGTCTGTGCCAAGAACATTTACTTTCATACTGCAGTTATTGAAGGATATTTGACATTTGAGAACCTATATAGTGCGCTACAAACATGGTTATATGCATGGTGAGCCCTTCTATCCCAAGCTTTAAGTTTGACTAGTAAATAACCGATATTCAAACTTATGAAAGGAAAAGAAACGTGTTACAAAAAAAAAAGTAATGCAATTTCCATTTTTTTTGCGTGTGTATATATACATATGATAATAAACAAGCACATAAAAGAAGCTTTGAAAAAGTTTCTTTTACAAATTCTTTTTCGCAAAATTTTTTTTTAAATTGATTGCTTTGTTTTAAAACTCTAACATGTGCAAACAATAAGTACAGTTATCTTGGTGCTTCTATCTTTATTATGAATAATAATAGAGTTCCAAACGAATACTGATCTTTTCATGTCATTCTTTAGTTCTGCTACCAAACGATAAATTTTTAAAACAGAAAAAAATGTTTGCTTTCATCCATCACTACTGTTATGCGTCGTAGCTGTTAAAAAATAACGTTTCTTTCATATTCCTAATAAACTTAAAATCAGCCATGCGACAGACTAATCATGTTAATGCTGGAAATAGTTAGAGTGGTACATGGTTTGCAATTTTTCTCCCATGACAGCAGAA
>JAPMOR010048006.1:0-31275 GCA_026543865.1 Argiope aurantia | reverse complement strand
TTCCGGACACGAGTGTACACTTTTGTCTAGTGGCTATGTTACTCGGCTATGAACCCTAACGTTGCGAGTTCGAACCTCAGCTTGCACAATCCAAATACTTCAAATTCAGTAATAAAATATTCCATCATGCTTTTGTTTTTCCTAAAAATGGTGATATCATATACTTAAAACTGAAGTCAGAGCTATGTTATAGTAGAAACGCAAACGCTTTCAGTAAAGCTTGGAAACAAATATTACATTATCATCTCAACCGAGAATTCAAAAAGAAAATGAAAAAAAAAATACCAAGATAAAAACGATTTTAAAAATTATAATTCTTTTATTCTAATTTTATATCTGACAAGAGATGGGTAATAAAATATTTTCTTGTCATTTTTTTTCACAAACCCGAGATTTTTATAATCATTATCATTTTGGAGGATTAGCGACACTCAGACGATAAATTTCTTACATTTTGCCACTTGAGGGCGCTACAGTAAATAGCCTCAATTCCATCATGAATGAAATAATTTTTGCCAATTCTTTTTGGAAATTCTTTCCGAAATTATTTATTTGTAATTAGATATCTAATTAGAAGTGAATGACAGAATTATTCCTTTTCTCCATTATATTTAAAATACATCAAGAAATAGAATGCCTACAAAAGAATGAAAAAACAAGAAGTACAGAACAGAGAATATTTTCCAACTAATTGAATTTTTTTACTCTAATATAAGTCAAAATAATTAGCAAAGGATTCAAAAATTTTGAGGTTAAATATAAAGTTCTTCAATTTAAAACGAATTTCTAAATATCTGGCATATTAAACAAAAGCAACAGTAAGAATTTTTTTTCAAGATGTCAAATTGAAAAAATTCGAGTTAACTCGATTGAATTTTCAGAAATCCCTGATTAGTTAGCATTTCTTCAGAATTCACTGATTACCAATTATCGTTTATAGTTATTTCGAATATCTAGTAATTATTAGTCAAAATTAAAAAAGCTGGAAAATATAAACAATATCAAATAAAAAAGAAGTGTAATATTTTAATCTTTTTATAAAATCTTCTTTTTCTTCCTATTCTTTGAAATAAGGGGAAACTCTTGTCCGAAGTTGAATTAAAAAATATGGAAATAAAAAATAAAAAAACAAAAATCCCACAAAATTTCCGAATTTTCTTAAAGGTTCCTTAATAATTTCCATTGGCTTTATGGAATATTGAAGTTTAGAAAGGTATCAAAAGCTGTTATCTGAAGCTATAAATTTAATATTTTTATTTATTTGTTTTTTTAGCGATGCGACAAAAGTAATCCTCGGCATTCATCTTCCTGCTCTTAAAATTCTCTAAGCTAGAAAAAAAAATTCTAAAATGCTTGAATCTGGTTAAAATAGGTTGTTTCGGGTAAAAATTAAGAAAAAAAAAGATTTTTGGGGGCATTTTTCTCATACTATCTTTAGGAATCTAATTTAAAAAGTAGACTCTAATCTGTTTGTTTTTTTATGTGCGTGAGGAAGTATAAATAAAGTAAAGTGACTCGACTAATGAATGTTCTTTATGTAAAAGGAAATAATGGCTCTCCATCATTTTCAATAGGGATCTCACATAAAATTAAACAAAGGAGAAAAACTGTATTTGTGGAGAAAAAAATTAAATATGATTATAATTGTTTCTTATTATAAATTAGCCGCCTTTGGCGACCAGCCAGTTCGCCAATCTTAATGTTCGTTTAAATTTTAATAATTAAATATTTAAGCAATTCCAACTTTAATAGATACTTCATCAAAATATTTTAAAACTTCAAATCTTGATAGTCATATAATTAACTCATAATATTATAAAGGCCTTCATTCATAACGTAATATGTATCTCTCTAATTTTCTGTTACCTCTCGTAGAATTTATGCTTTAAATTAAAGTGGAAAGAATTAATCTGCAATTAATATAATAATAATTTTTACTGAAACAAAGCATTTTTTATAATATGATTACTGATAACAGAGTCACTGAGCGTTTAAACTTTATGGGCACTAAAGAATGTCTTTCTTAATTTATGTAATATCTCAAGAATTTGTCAACAAAATTGTCTCAGATTCATCCTAATCAGATTGATTAATTAACAATGTTTAATTTTGAATGTATCAAACACTAAGAAAATAAAATGAATCGTTTAAAATAATCGATCGAAAACAGGTTTAAAAAAACTACTTAAAAAACGATGTACTTAAAAATATAAGCATATCCAAAAGAATATATAACTAACATAAATACAATTTAATTACAAAAGCATGCAACTAACCTAAAAATAATTTGAATCATTGAAAACAGGTTTAAAAAAATTACTTAAAAAACGATGTAGTTAAACTATAAGCATATAGAAAAATATATAACTAACATAAATACACTTTAATTACAAAAGCATGCAGCTAACCTAAAAATAATTTAAATCATCCGTTAATAATAGTTGCCATGTCAACAATCAGAACACAATGCGCATGCGTGAATTTTCAACGTCAGTTGCGGTAACGCAAATGCGTGAATTTTTCTACGCCAGTTGGGGTAACGCTATGCAGATTACGAATTTTTAATTTCCTTTATTCTGTGTTATTTTAATTCAAAGGTACTTCAGAATGAATCTGAAAGATGGATTAATTAACAATTTAATTTTAAATGCATAAAACATTAAGAAAATAATCAGAATCGTTTAAAATAATCGGCCGAAAAATGTTAACCCTGACCTCATTACTGTTGGGGAAAAAAAAACAAAAAACTAAAGCCTTACTCATTTGGCGGTGGGGAAAATGGAAGATATTTTTGGCGGGAAAGTTAGTTTTTAATTAATAATTAAAATTCTAATTAAAAATTCAAAAAGGGACCCCATGTGCACCTTCCCGACCTCTAAGGTATACATGTACCAAATTTGGCACCTGTAGGTCAAATGACTTGGCCTGTAGAGCGCCAACACACACACACACATTGAGCTTTATTTATAAGTATAGATATAGATTGTTGAATTCCGTATTTAGACTCAACTCTAGCTCCAGCTTTAATGTTCTGTCAGTACTATAATTTAATTTCACAGTGTATAGCATTCTGTAAACATATTGCCAACCAAGAGAAAAATAGCAATAATATATTTAATTATTTTCAAGCATAAAAAATTCAACTAAGACATCTTAACTCTAAAACACGTTGTTTGATTTTTGTAAGGATGCAAACGATCATTTAAAATGTAAATAATATATCGTGAATAAAAGTTCAAAAAATTCTTTCTTTAAAGTTAATATACTTTGTTTTGCAAAATTCAAACTGTTTTTGAAGTCGAGTATTAATTATTTTTCCCATTCATTTTTCTTGGGAAAATACTTGACAAATTGAAGGAATCTGAATATAAAAAAGCATTCGTAATCGTTTTTGCTATTATTTATCATTATCTTTAAACCATTAATAATAATGGCGGTCTCAAAGAAGTGTTTATTGATAAATGAGCCATTGTGACTTTCATTAAATTCAGTATTTCAAAAGTAATTTGAGATTTCGAAGAATTTTTGAAATCAATTGATATTTCGGCCAGAGAAAATATATCAGCAAGAAATTTTATATCTAAAATATTTTGTATGATCTATTAATTAAGTTTAATAGAATTTTTTTCCAATGGAATCGAATTAAATACAAAATTTGTTTATTAATGTATCAAATAATTGAAAAGTATAGAAATATTTTCAAAGAGAAATAATTCCTCATATATAGCCATCCCATATATTATTCCTCCGAGGTGCAAATTCACAAAATATATGTTGTAAGTGTGCCAAATTAAGTAGCTGTAAGTGAAGCGGTCTTGCCTATACAGGGCCTAACACATACAAACACACACTCACATTTTTAAAACTGCAAACACGAACCAGTTTGGATAGCAGTAGACAAAATCTTTCGTAGCAAATAAATTAAATAAAATATATTTTTTATTCATAGTATGTTTGTTTCTAAGCCTATCTAACTCAGATTTATAATTAAAAATAAGGTGTCTTTATATTAGAAAAAATAATTCCAATTTATTCATCATGATTAATTTAATTAATCAAATAATCTCTGAAAATAATTTAGTTTAATTAATCAGCAAAAATATTAAAGCATTTCTGAATTACATACATTTATGCTAATGAATTAAAATTATTTATTAATTTTCATTTGAATTATGTTGTCATCAAGCATTCATAATCCTTATTATAAAATTTATCTTATACATAATATATCTATACTTATAATAAAGCTCAATGTGTGTGTGTGTTAGCGCTCTACAGGCCAGACCATTACACCTACAGCTACCACATTTGGCACGTGTATACCTTGGAGGCCGGGAATGTGTCCCTCGGGGTTATTTTTTCGAATTTTTAATTAGAATTTTATTTATTTAAAAATTAAGTGAATTTTGACGTATTTCGGGTATAACTTCCAAAAATATTACCGCACAAAAAAATTTTTTACATCAAGTTAAAGATCAAACATTTATCTTTCAAATGATACCGATATTTTAACCTTAAAATTAAGGTTCTATTTTTAATTAATTTTTAAATAAATATTTTAACTATATTTTTCAACAATTTTTTCGTACAAAATAAAAATAAAATGTAAGCTGTAAGAGCACGTTTCGCAGTCATGGGGCAAAATTAGATTTTTTCAAAGTTTTGCCATCACATTGATTAAAGCTCCAATTAAAAATAAGTTAAATCTTTTTGGAAATAAAATCTGCAAAAATATAATTTTCAGCACGTGTCTGTAGGAATAATGGCCATACAGCTAATTTGTAAACACTTAGTAATAGACACAGATCTGCTAAAATGGTCTAAATGGAAAATGATTATATTTTATGTAAATTGATTGAATAAATGCTCTAATAAATAACGAATTTTGGATTTTACATAAAGCTTCTGCTGTGGAAATCACGATTAACAAAATGTTCTTGAAACACTAATATTTTAAATAAAAAGAGTTAATTTCCAATCAACTAAATCAACCACTTAAATTGACTGATTTATGAAAATTTGAATATCATTATTCAATAAAAAAAAGATAATTTTAGATTTTCCATCTATCGGTTCAAAGAAAATACGCCAATCAGCACGCAGCTTTCGGAAGATTAATTGGCCTAAGATTATGAAAATGTTGAGTTTTTCTATATTTTTAGCATTCAAAGTTTTATAAATCAGTCTTAGTTGATCGTAGAAAATAGAAGCATTCATTCATTTATTTAAAATTTGGTGAGTCCAGAATATTTCTCAGAATATGATACCTTTCTGCATTAAATTTAGACTTTATAAATTTTAAAATATATTTATAGGTCTGAACAAAATATTATTATTAATTTCATTTCAATCCTTTTGAAAGCAAAACTAAAAACTGAATTTCATGAATCTGAGAAATTTTTGTTGAATTTTTCTTTGAGGTATTACTTAAATTATGAAAAATATTTTGTAGTTCACATAAGACTTAAATACCGAGCGATTCTGTTTGCAGTACTCATATTCAATAATAATAATAAAAGATAAATATATAACAATAAGAATGATAAATAAAATAAAACGTTTGGTTTCATTAAAAAATATCTTTACATTAATTGCAATTTCAGCATTTCTATTTTAATTTAAAGTTGAAGTTTTACCGGAAATGACAACAAATTAGCAAAATATATATAGTAAATTGAACGAAACGATCTAAACAACAGTATAAGTTTGGTATGACTATCAAAATTTGAATATTAAAAATGTTTTCTTTGAGAAGATATTAAGAGAAAAACTATTTGAGATATTTAATTGAAAATTGTAGCGAGCGGTAATACTGGCGAACCGGCTGGTCGCCAAAGGCGGCTAGTATTTAGTAAACAAGGACTCATAATACTTCTGAAATCTTGATTCGCTGATACCAAAAGGCATCATTTAGCCAGTAAAGGTTGAAATTGCGATTAATAGGTAAGAGTTTTATCCTGTAATTGGGACTTCGATGTGAACAGTTGATCATGTTTAATTTGACATTAGACCGCTTTATTTCAAAGAGTTACATTTGTTGCAAAGTGCTCGGGAAAATTTAATTCAATCACTATTCTATCAGGCGGTCGACTGTGTCAATTCTTACTTGAAAAAATTTTTTGTTCTTAAATTAGGTAAAATTAATTTTTGATTGAGATTTTTTCCCATTTTTATTTTTTTATTCTTTTTCCTGTTTGAACCGTACGTTTTGAACCATCTTCCTACTCATTCAATAAATTAACACCTGCTCTCTACTATTTCTTTTGATTACTGCAGTTGGGGAATTTTGTTTACATATTTAACAAATATCATCTGCTCCCTTCAATTTTTGATATAAATACAGCTTCGTTGACTTAGAACTGATAAGTTATTATTAAAATCAGAATCCAAGAATTTGAAAATTGTTTGAAAGTGATGCAAACAAGTTAAATTATCTGTAGCCCTTAATGCTAATTTTTAATTATTTTTCCTTTAAACATTAAATTATAATTTAAGTATTAAAAAAATAATTATTTATCCTTGCATAAAAATAAGTAACATATTATTTTAAACTATCTGTAAATAGTTAATTAAATTTAAATAATTTTATTTTGTTTAAAATTAATCTGTAAAATAATAATAATCTGCATCTGTATTTATATTTTTTTTTCTTTTAAAACTTTAATTATATTATTATGTATTTTGACACTAAATATTTATTTTGGATGAAAAAAATTTAAGACATATTAATTAAGAGTATTTGTAAATTTTAAATTGAATAAAAGTTATTAAAAAAGAAAAAAAATTCCTAGTCTTCCTCATACAAGACGGTTACCTAGACAACCATGCCATCAGGAATCAAAGGAACGGGAGTCAAGTTATCAGTATATAATCTTTACCAAAAGTTTGAGGACCATTTTCACGAAATTGGCTGGCCATTGCATTTAAATATTTTCATGAATGAACATTAAATGTATACTATGATTATACTAAATCTCATCCCCATCTCAGATTTCAATCCCGTGACCTCCCCTTGTTAGGATCCAAAACTTCATATGCAAGTTTCGAGAGCGTGACTTCTTTTCAAATGCAGCGTCGATATCAAACCTTTGTTGTTGTTTTTTTATCCTGTTTTTCTGAATACATTTCCCGAAGTTATATCTGATTGACAATAGTATAATTAAAAAAAATGCAGAGGTTAGAATTATTGATACAAGTCTATAAGATCAAAGTTATAGACTTATCAATAGTATCAATGATTAAATGAAATTCATCAAAGGGAAAATATGTCTATTTATCCCGTTTATATTTTAAAACTATACGTATGTAAATATTCATTCAAATGCGCTTCTATGCGCTAGTTTTTAAAATGTTGTGATTAAGCAACAAAAATTATCTTTAAAAGATTGTTAGCCGTTTTGATAATCATAAAAGAATCATTTTCATTTTCTTGCACGATAAAACAAATGTGGTATATTGAACATCTGATTTTTACTGTTTTTGTATAGATATTGTATATTATTGTTGTAAGCAGTTACAACAAGAATTCCAAAAATTTTGTTTATTACTGAAAAGCAAAATATGCAGACGATTGTTTTTTTTTATATTTCTTTTTGATGCTTGCAAATAGAAGATTTTAGTTCATATAAACCTTTGAGATTGATGCTTGTAGCTTTTTTTAGACATGTGGTAGATTCAAGACATAAAAAAATTAAAATCAATTTATGATTCATATCATTATACACTATGCAATGTAAAATGACAATTTTCTTGTACAAACTTCTTTACACTATGCATTATAAAATGACGATTTTCTTATGAAAACTCATTCAAACAAATTTTTTATACATACATAAAAAGAATTCTATTTTAAGACATTTTTTTATATTCACAGTTTTTCTTTCCTTTTATAATTAATCCCCTTTCTGAAATCTAAAGCGTTAACGCTGAAATTGCTTTTCTATATTGAAGCTATTATATCCAAATGGTACAACGTTATTTAAATTTACATACATTTTCAAAACAGTTATTTAAAATTTTATCAAAAGGAAAATTTACCGTTTTTCAGTATTCCAGTTTCTAAATTGTGGTTGTTTGAAAAATTACCTCTGGAATTCTACAAAATTGCAATTTTGCAATTTTTAAAAGTTTTTATTTTTTAAATCGTCTTTGTTCATTTGAATAACAAATTTTCAAAGTGGTGTATGATTATGCATATGATAATTAAGAAGTGCTGTTTCTAAAAAATGAGGAATTTGGTACCTCGCCTCCTATCAAAGATTGAAACTTGTATCCTATTTTTAATTCTACTTATTTTATGAAAAATTAAAATTGTTATAAAATATTTCGAAATTTTTCGAGGTTGTTTTTGACATTATCCTCGTTACTCTAATTCGTAAATATTATTTTCATGAAAAATAAGACAATTGCTTATTGTACTTTTCCATTTTTTCATTGTACGTACATATGTACAAAATAATGTTTATTAGTACTTTGTTTACCTCGAAAAAAGAAAGCGAGCAAAATATAGCTTTTCCTTTTGTTTTATAGTTTTGTTGCATTTAAAGTTTGGTTTTAAAGTTGTTTTGCGTCTAACAGATCATGGCCAACATAAAACTTTCAGATTTATTGTTGTTTCAGATTTATGCTCGTTGCTTTTTTATCAACGAGTTAGAGAGAAGTGTGCATTTCTAAATCCTTTTAAGCTTTATTTTAATGTGCAGAATACAACATAAAACTTTGATTTTCTTATTGAAACTATTTCAAATGACTTTTATTATTTAAAATATTTTAAAACGCAATTTTATTTATTCCTTTTTTGTATGCAAAGTATATATATTTGAAGAGAAAGTAATGTAAAATTCAAAATGTTTGAACTCGAGATTTCGGTGAATTCTTCACATTTTAAACTTTTCTGTGACTGAAAAACACGTTTTTCGAATTATACCTGTTCTTCTATCCTGTGAACATTATAACTCAAACACACCTTCAGCTAGACTAATGAAATTTCGGTTATCCTCTTTACAATATATTAGTAAACTCGTATTAAATTATTTAAGCGAAATTCATTTTTGAGGAATTCTGTTTGAGTGATTGTTCACAGATGAACTAGATGATTACAAAACAAGATAGATAAAAACGTGGAACACAGCTTTGTATTTAAACAGTAAATCTATATCAGTCTTGAAGCAAATATGCCATGGAATAGATAGACAATCTATTGGTCAATATTTTTTCATGAGTGTAAACGTCATAACGTAAAAGTGTAAAGACTTGGATAAATAAAATTTGATGTATGATTTTGCTTTTATAATTATTGTTGCTTGTGGAATTTTTGTTTTATTTGGCAGTACTTTCAAAATAAAAGGCTCAGCAATCGTAGCGTATATATTTTTCCCCTATGATCCTATGGAATATATTTAACGGTAAACCAAACCAGCTGTTTATGTGTTTCTATATATATATATATAAAAGAATTCAATGAATAAATTTGATTAAAAGATTCCCAACTGACAATGAATAATTGATAATCTTCAATGTTTAAATATACACTTTTTATTGTTAATTCTAATTATATATATTTTTTAATTTATGGCTATGTTTCCAATTGCATGAAACAACGATTATATGCGTCACAACATTTTTTCGTCCTTCTATCTGTCTGATATTTTTAAGAACAATAAAGTTAAATATTTATCTTAGTCACAATCTCTTATTTTCTTACTCTTATTTACTTAATCTCTTATTGACATTGAACTGACGGAAATAATTGGATGACAATAAAATATCATGGCTTTACTACTATTCATATTTTTTCAAATACAATGATAACGATATGCCTGGTCAGGTAAGTGAAATGCAAACACAAATAAAATTCCTAATATCGTTTTATGTCATACATCAAAATAACAAAAGATAGAGTAAGATAAAAATTTCTCATTTTTAATTAAAGAATTTCTCATTTAAAAGGTCATTGATCATTTTTTCTTTCTTTATCCTCTTTATCCTAAAGTAGAATGGGCCGTTACGTAAGCTGCCAAAGCTGCGCATGCGCCTAATGCTAGGCGTTTACGCCACATGTATTCTATATGTTTGAAGATCCTTCCAATGCTGTTGCTAAATTTCCTTCATGTTTTTGTAAGTTAATCATTTACTGTAATGTCTTTATGAAAGTGCTGCTTTATAAATAAATGCTTTTGACGTTTTGCAATATTCGATGCTTAAATCTCCATTAAACATTACAATTTAACAAGACTTAAAAAAGAACGAAATTATTTTCAGTCGAAACTATTTTAAATTAAGACTAATAAAAAGTTAAAAGTCGATATCTAATGAAAGTAATATATATTCCTTAGCATGAGTAATGAAATGATGTACTTAATTCATTCTAAATATTAGTTCTAAATCAAGTAAAAATTTATTCTTTTATGTAATTTATGAAACTATTCTGGCTAGAGGTTTCTAGAAATTGCATCAGACTCATGGCAACTAATTTTTTGCATATAACATTTCGTTAACTGATAGAAATATGTTTAACTTTTTTACTTTCTTGCAGATGATGCTAAAAGAGGAATGTTATTGTGATTGTAAAGCCATCTGGCCACAGCGCCCTCAAAAGGTTATCAGTTTCCATGAAAAAGTCATATTAAAAGCAGAGTTTACGTGAGACCACATTCGACCATAGAGTGGAAAAAAAAACATAAGTATATCAGATTATATATAAGAATTGATATGATATACATAAATGTATCATATCAACACTTGTACACGAATTAACAGAAAAGTCAAAAGAAAATCTTTCATTTGTTTTTCAAGATATTCAACCATCTTCAGTAATGGTCTAAATATTTGATCTCTAGTTGTTAAAAAATGTCTAATTCAAAACCCATCTTCTGCAAGCAGAAATAATTTATGATTTTGTCTGTCTGTAAACACATTAACTCAAAAACAGAAAACTCGAAACGGTTGTTATTGTCTATTATATCTTTATATCAAATTTGTAGTTTTCTACTGATATTCAGTAATCGTCAAAAAATTTGATTCCTAAATATTAAGGATTATTCACGCTTTAATTCTGCCCGCATCCGACAGAATTAATTTGAAATTATAAAATAAAATCGCAAACAACCAAAATCTATTTGATCTGGTTTAATACTCCTGAACAATCGTGATTCTAGCAGTCGACACTTTATCGCACGATGATTCTATAAATAACTGGTATACAACCACACAAATAAATTCATAGCTTCTCACTCACATCTTCTATAAAATCCCACTTCTTATTTCAAAGGTCTCATTTTCCATGAAGCACAGAATGATGTGCAATATTGTACAATAGTGTAAGATATTATATTATTAAATCTTTAATAATCTTGCGAATATTGTTCAATATCGTAAAATATTGTACACATATTGTAATGTTTCCCCAAAAAACTATTTTCAGCCATAAATTTAAAGCTAGAAAAAAGTCAGAATACTAGGCTTATAAAGATTTATTCACGGAGCTTATAATATTAGACTTTCTTTTATTGTGGGTAGTAACTTGTTAAGAAAAGAAAAGTATTTTCGAAATGCATTAGAGTTCACTTGTTTAACTATCTTGTCAAAATGCATTACTTGATTCATCGATTTCTATCTGAAGATTCAATTGTCGCCCGCCTTCTAGGAAAACTCGTCTAGGCAAAATCAATAAAATACGACTTAGGGAAGCAGTAAACTTTTGAGCTTAAATGGATCTTGAAATGTCAAATGTTTTTATAATTAAAGAATCTTTTTTTCTATTTATGCGCCGCTGAGCAATATTTCTAGAGTTACGTCATAATAAGAAATGGAATTTTGAAAAATGAACTATGAAATATTGTATTCAAAATACTTGACGATTATGAAATAAATGTTTCCCTTTTTGGAAATGTGTACATCTAAAACTGATGATTAGAATAGCCAAATTTATTATATAAATAGTGATAGTCAAGGGATAGTTCAGATTATATTAAATTTTAAGCTGTTTCGGCGTAACATATTCTGTATCAGGATCTTGGGCCAGAAATCCAAATCCAAATCTAAATTAGAATATATTAATATCCCGGTTTAAAGAAACCATAGGCCTATTTTTTGGCCAACCTTACAATGTCAAATCGGGTTCAGAAGACGAGGTCGGCATATGAGATTGCAACACCCACTTTAAATTCCATACCACACCAACGGAAGGACAATTTGCACGATGGATTTCACGTGAGCCAGAGCAGCTTGCACAGCGATTATTCGGTGGTTTCAGGATTCTAACCTAGAACCTTACCACCAAGCCACCATGGACTCTGGAAATCATGACAGAGAGAAAAATATCTCTGACCACCCATAATTTAAAAAAGAGAGAAAGTACAAGAACAAAAACAAATTTTGAAGCAAATTTTTGTTTACAATAGTAAATAATTTTAATATTTGATGCGATTATTATAGATGTTATCGACACTAACATGCAGCTGACAGTATTTATAGGCAAAATAACCGAGATGTAATTAACATACTGCGAAGAAATGCTCGCAGAAGAATTGAAAAAAATGAAAATGAGTACAAGGAAAACATTTTATCAGATGATGTACCTTCTTTATAAAGTGGTACACTCAGTGTACACATTGTGATTGTTTCATTTCCTAGGAGCTTGGGGCATCTAAACACAACTATTGTCTCTCTGATGCTATTTATCCAGAAATATTAAAAAAATTAATGTATTGCACTTATAGGGATTTTGGGAGCTGTAGCTAACAAGGGGCTTAGTCAATTAGCAGTATTACTGTTCGTTTCGGTATTCTGAGATGACCATTTCGACGATTCTAACTCATTAAGGGGTGAGACACGAATTTACTTTATTGTTAAATGTAATAATCCCTTCCTTGCATCTTTCCTCTCACTCCCATTGTGTTGAATTAAATTCATCTTAACGCAAGTGCAAAGCTCGGAGTGTTTTAGAATCCGTTGGCAAACAATATGAAGTTTACGAGACATAAAAAATATGCTAATTATAATACCGAGAAATTTATTAGAAAAATGAAATTCAAATTTACAATTTTAATATCGCCATAATACCATTACAAGAAGGCGACTAGTTTAAAAAATATTTTTACAAAAGTGTTAGAGCGGAATGAAATTTATTGATATCGGTCGAATTATTGAAGTTGTGGAATAAAAAGAGTATTACTAATAAAAGTATATGTTATTGTCAATAAAGCAAAATTTAGCTTCAAATTTAAATCCTTCAAGATAATTGACAATCTTGAGTAATTATTAAACTCCAAAATTTTTTAACAACAGCAGAGTTTATTAAATAGATAATTGAAACAATAAACACGTACTTCAATGAAACTGCTATTTTTACTATCGTCTTTTACATATTTTTATAACAATATGTATAGACACCTTAAAATAGATGTATTATCCACTATTTCACTTTTACAGACTGAAAAAAAAGGAGTCAATACATTCTAACTTATTTATATTTCTCTACAAATACTATGACAGGAATCCAGTTTTAAAATCAAATTCTCTTTGTTAAATATCAATTTTGAGTTATTGGGGAATGGCAACAGTAGCAGTTTTTTCTAATAACACTAACTCGAAACAACCTATTCTAACCAGACACAAATGATTTAAAACAATTGTTTTTATATTCCAATTTGACGAAATTTAACGGCGTGAAAATAAATGCTGGACATTATTCTTGTCGAATAGCCAAAGAAAAACAAAAAAGAAATATTTAAAACTACCGCTTCGGTCTTTGAATTCTTTCTGAAACTAGGTAATAAATTCAGCAATTGAAAATTATTAAGAAGCTTTAAGTGGCAAGGAAGGACAAAAATCCTATTTTAAGTCTTCTCGGATTTCTTGAATACAGCCATAGTAGAAAGTTCTTTCTTTCAGAAAAAAAAAAAAAAAAGGAAAATGGCGATAGGAATATCATAAAAAAGAACTGGAATTTTTTATCTTTTTTGTGCTCGGAAGTTTTGACTTTTTGATTTAAATGCATTTGATAAATAATTACCCAATTTTTGAAGTTGTTACAGAATCTTGATTGAGAATCAGTGGATTGTGAAAAACGCAAACCAACCGTGGATTTTTGAAAACTAGTACGAACAAATTACGTTTTTCCCCCCATTTCCTTAGAAAAATGTCGGCTATTTTCTTTTTAAATGACATCAATATTCCCATACGTATATTTGGATTGAAGGATTTAGTTTGTTCCACAACTTTTCAAATCCATTTTAATTATATCATCTGTGTTTCCTATAAAAAAAGAAGATATTTTTACTTGGAAAAGATATCTATGATTTTACATTTCTTGTTTTGATTCTTTTGTGGGTTCATTCATTCCTTATGTCTTTTAAGAATTGGAAACTAGTAATATCTCTCACACCATGCTTCAGATCAGATGTCAAAAATTATATAATTTGTTCTGAAAAGGTTTGATGAACTGTAATGGATAAATATTACTTTGGAATTCGTGAAATGATTTTTAAATGTCCTTGATTGAAGTAAGTGTTGCTTATACTCCATAACCTGTTGAACTATGACCTATTCTTATGTACTTATCCTGATTTAAATGGAAACTTTTGAAGTTCGTATTTTAATATGATTTTAAAAATATAACCTCAACCGAACCTATTTTCCTTTTACGCATTGACAATACTAATAAGAAAAATTAGTTTTCAGATTAGGAAATTTAAAATATATTATATTTCCTTCAACATCATGCTCTGCTTTAATATTTTATTGCTTATTTAGTCGTCGCATTTATGAAAATGTACTTTGGATTATTAACATTGTCAGAACTTGAAACTTGAAATTTCAACAAATGGTGGAAGAGGAAGCAAGAAATACGTATTTAATCTAGACTTTCTTTTATTTCCGATATAACAGAAATAGCATTCTGATTTAGCATAAGTTTTTCAAAACTTAGAGGTTGAAATTTCAACCAATGGTAGAAGAAACATCAGGAAATTATATTTATTTGTATTTGCCTGTATTTCAGATATAGCATCAATAGCACACCTATATAACATATTTTCAAAACTCGGAGGTTGAAATTTCAACAAATGCTAGAAGAAGAAACAGAAAATGAATATTTTTCCTAAATTTTTCCGATATATCATAAAATTGCGATGATTCTCAGATATAGTATTCATTATGATTTTTATTTGTTTCAATAAAAAGTTATCAAAAAAATTCTATTTCTAATACTAAAATGCAACTATACATAACATACTTTAATTTCTTCAATATAATCCTTTAAAACTCGGTTTAGAAGTGTGGATGTGAGAAGAATTCCAAAGAAAATTGATTATTTATGGTTTTAAATAGGCGTTAAAACAATTTGGATATTATTTTGTTCATGGCTATATAAACACGTGTATCCGTTCTTAACTGAAAAACGAATCATTTCAGATCCCAATACTGCATGTGATAAAACATATTTATATGCATTTATGTAATATTAGAGTTTACAATGAAACAAACCATCAGAGTTTCTACAATACTATGTAAATAACTTCAATTTCGTATTTATTTGCACATTTGTATTCGCTTCAAAATATTACAAAAGAGGAAATCAGCAGTGGTTTATACCAATTTCATATCTCAGCGGTTTTGCATAAATCGTTTTTTTCTGTGCAGCTGCCATGCATCAAAATGACGCCAAACGAATAATACTAACTTATTCCCACGGTAAGAAAATAAAAACCATCTGGACATTTTCAATAACATCTGCGAACTATAGAGAAACTGAATAAAAAAACAAAACAGCATCAAAAATGTAGAATAATACAATAAATCATACACGATTATTAACAAAAGTACAATTGATATTAGATTTATATCTTCATAAAGGTTATATAGTTGATATATTTTTGACCCAAAACTAGACTTATAGTCACAAATTCCCATATAAAATTTGATATATTGCCGCATTGAAGAAAGACTGTCGAATCTCCATGGCCGAATGGTCATGGCACTGGTCTTGTGATCAAGAGATCTGGGTTCGAATCCCGCTAGAGACACTGAGATTAATGGTATATGTAAATACTTAGTTCCTTGATTTTATGTTTTCCTTTATTTCATGTTCCAGAAGATACTGGACATTTCTTTAGTTTACCAGACAAGTGTTCTGGACTTTTCTTACTGTCTCCAGAAGAGTATTCTGGAACTTTCTCTGCTTATATAAAAGCAGAAGATTTGTCAGTTACTGTATTCTCAGTTCTGAGTTCAGTTAATAAATTGGTTCAGCTCTACCTCTTGTGTGTGTGTGTCTTTGAGTTCTATACTATAGTTCTACGTGACAATATTAAGTTTATCGCACTTTTCAAATATCGCGTTTACTTATTTCTGAAAGTACAGACCTACCGACGGTCAACTCAGAAGTTGGATTTGTCTCAAAATTTCATGTGTCTACACTATAGATGTGAAATCTGTGCTCCGAATTTTATTCATTTAGCTCTCTTCGTTTTGTAAGTATCATGCAAACTTACCGGACAGACAGACTTCATAATAGATTTTGCACAAAATTAGACAAATTTCTGCGAATTTTATGTAAAGATCGTATACCAAATTTTATCTATCTAGCTCATATCGTGTTTGAGTTATCTTTGTCATAGACAGAAATTTTCCTACAACGTGTTTATAGAACTCAGGTAGGTCTAAAATGTAGAGATTCGTTAAAATCTCGCGTTCGAATCTTTAAACGATTATTATATTTTCTCTATACTAATTAATTATCCGTCAAGAAAGATAAAATGTGCGATGAAACATTATTTGAGTTAATAACAATGACACACGTAGAAATATTATATATTTCTGCAGATTTACTGAAAAATTCTTTAGAAGTGAACTCGAGTGGCAAAATTCTTTGCCAGCCATAAAACTTGAAAGTCATTCGTCTGTTTATTATACAGAAACGTAAAACTCAATAGAACATTTCGTCCCTCCTTTACAATTTAGTTCATAGCATCTTTGTTATGACTTTAACCCAAACTTTTACTGTCAAATTTTGTGTCTTCTCCTTGGTATTAGCTAGATGTAAACGAGCGGTGCATTTTCCAAGGCAACTAAATAATTGATTAGATATCTAGGTCTTTGCTGTCCCGGACTTTGTGTTACGATAAACCTTATTTATAGGGTATTTCAGCGAAGGTAAACCGAGGTATATGACCCTCGCTTTATGGGAAAGACATCAAAAGCAGTCTAGTTGTAGAGTCATGGCCCAAACTATACATTCTGTAGATTCCAAAGCGGAAGTGCTTGGAATTTAGTTTTAAAATTATTCTTAAATAGGTGCTAGTAGCTACATAGCCGTATCTTATGCTTTCAAGGCTCGAACAGATATTTAGGTGGTATATAAATTACCAATTTTTTGTTTGTGAAATGTCATGAAATTGTCCTTTTTCTGTATATTGTTTTATAAAGTAAGATAGAAAAAAATAACAAAAATTTAATAACTAGACTTATTTCCATAAAAATATAAGAATTTAATATTTGATCAGGAAATATCTTTCCTTATACTCTAAGTTTAAGAAATATTTTGAATCAAAAGATCCTTGGTTGCAAATACGCTTTGAGCTCAAAAACTATGAAATACTTTCGTAGAAGCCTTGATGTACTTTTGGTAATAACTATGCATAGGAACCAGTAGAAGTGATATCCCGAAAGCTTTCTCGCATATTCTCTAACAAAGACATTCTCCATCTTTCTCCTAGCACAAAATCGTCATAATATCAAATACGAGATTTTATTTCCAGATTCCTTACAGAGAAGAAATGGTGCTTTGTAGTTTATCAAAGGAAATTGAATATGGATTCTGGACACCTTTTATCGACCGATTAAAATTAAATTTGAAAAAAAAAGTAAAATTTTTTAAGCAAGATTTTCTAAGAAAATTTATTTATTTAAGTTCATGAGTTTTTCAGTTATAGAGCCTGACATGCATACGAAACAGCAGATCTACAGATGTCTAACTCTTCCACAGATTTTGTTCACAGTTTCATACGGATCTTTATATTTTAGATGCTAAATTTGTGTACGACCTTTCATATATCTAATTTTTTACGTCTTGTAATTATCATGTTTCCCTTGCATTTAGATAGTCTGACAGATTAATACACCAATTAAAAATAATTGAAAGTATTAAGCTGAAAATAATATAATACATTTTTTAATTATTTTTGGTTTAATTTTTCTTTTTTGCGGTCGCGTAAAGAGTATTTTTCGATTAAAAAAATTTCAACGAAAACAATATTTTTTGAAGACAAATTTATTTTTTTATTTTCAACTTTTCTTTATTTTCTTCATTGGCATTTTGATTTAAACTTAATTTTGTAATAATTATATAATCTATACTTACAATAAAACTCAGTAAATGTGTGTGTGTGTGTGTGTGTGTTGGTGCTCTACAGGACAGACCCTTCAACCTACAGCTACCAAATTTTACCTTAGTGACCGGAATGTGCACTTGGGGGTTATTTTTTCGAATTTTTAATTAGAATTTTATTTATTTAAAAATTAAGCGAAATTTTCGAGTGTTTCTGCTATAACTTCCGAAAATATTACCGCTCAAAAAAGATTTTTACATCAAGTTAAAAATCAAAAATTTATCTTTTAAATGATACCAATATTTTAACCTTAAAATTAAGGTTCTATTTTTAATTAATTTTTAAATAAATATTTTAACTATATTTTTCAACAATTTTTTTCGTACAAAATAAAAATAAAATTTAATCTGCGCGAGCACTTTTCGCATCATGGGAAAAAATTAGACTTTTTCAAAGTGTTGCTATCACATTGATTAAAGCTCCAATTAAAAATAAATTAAATCTTTTTGGAAATGAAATCTGCAAAAATATAATTTTCGGCACGTGTTTGTAGGAAATGAAACAAATATAAAATATTATTTTTTCTAAAAAAAAAAATTGAAGAAAAATTATTTTTTGATCTTTTACACTCTCCATATTATTAATCTAATAAATCAGTTTTATTTTAAGGCAAGTTTTGTTTAATATGAACAGGATATCCATCCAAATCAGGACCACATAGCTAACTTGTACATCTTTAGAAAGACACAGATCTGCTAAAATGGTCTAAAAGAAAAATGATTATGTTTTATGTAACTTGATTCAATAAATGCTCTAATAAATATTTTAAATAAAACGAATTTTTGATTTTACATAAATCTTCTGCTGTGGAAATCACGATTAACAAAATGTTCTTGAAACACTAATATTTTAAATAAAAAGAGTTAATTCCCAATCAACTAAATCAATCACTTAAACTGACTAATTTATGAAAATTTCAATATCACTATTCAATAAAAAAAGGATAATTTTATATTTTTCGTTTCAAAGAAAATACGCCAATCAGCGCGCAGGTTTCTCAAGATTAATTGGCCTAAGATTTTGAAAATGTTGAGTTTTTATAAATTTTAACATTCAAAACTTCGTAAATAAGTCTTAGTTGATCGTGGAAAATAGAAACATTCTTTCATTTATTTAAAATTTGGTGTGTCCAGAATATTTTTCAAAATATGATACCTTACTGCATTAAATTTAGACTTCATAATTTTTGAAATATATTTCAAAATATATTCTTGAAATATATTTCTTTTGAAATATATAGGTCGAAAAAATATTATTATTGATTTCATTTCAATCCTTTTGAAAGCAAAACTAAAAACTGAATTTTATGCTGAATCTGAGAAATTTTTGTTGAATTATTCTTTGAGGTATTACTTAAATTATGAAAAATATTTTGTAGTTCACATAAGACTTAAATACCGAGCGATTCTGTTTGCAGTACTCATATTCAATAATAATAATAATAAATAAATAAATAACAATAAAAATGATAAATAAAATAAAACGTTTGGTTTCATTAAAAAATATCTTTACATTAATTGCAATTTTAGATTTCCATTTTAATTTAAAGTTGAAGTTTTGCCGGAAATGCAACAAATTAGGAAAATATATATAGTAAATTGAACAAAACTATCTAAACAACAGTATAAGTTTGGTATGACTATCAAAATTTGAAGATTAAAAATGTTTTGTTTGAGAATCTATTAAGAGACCAGTTACTTAAAATATTTAATTGAAAATTGTAGAGAGCGGTAATACTGGCGAACCGGCTGCCGCCAAATGCGGCTAGTCTTAATAAAAATATAACCTCATGATTCGTAGTCTTTAAGTTGCTAAAAAAGCAAACGATCTATATTTTCTCTTTGTTTTTTTTAAATCTTTTTATAGATCTCTCTGCCTCTTTCTTTTTTTCCTTTCCTCGGAAATTTTTTTAAAATTTATTTTATTTTTCAAAGTGACATGATCTTTTTTGTTGATATTTGATACAGTAGCAGTAGTGTCTTCAGAAAAATTTCCAAACCCATTGTAATTATGTTATCTTATATATGAGTATAGAAAAGGAAAAGAAAAAATTAGACTTTTGATAATTTGCCATTTTCTTTTCTTCTTTTTCGGGGGTGAGGGTGGGGGTTGTCGAATTTTAAATTTTAATTTAAATATAATTATTCTGCCAATTGGTTTGAGTTTTGGAGGATTTAAGTACAATGAAAAACAGAAATTACTTCTGCGCTTCACTTCATTCCAGATGTAGAGAAAGTTATAAGTACATTTAAAATTCTTTCATGGCCATAATTATTTAAAAGAAAATTTTTATTTAAAAAAATAATAGTAAACGATGTTTTTTTTTTTTTTTTTTGAAGAAACATTAATTTTTATTCTGTTTACCAGAAGATTTTATCGTTTTGCTGTTTGATTAAAATTTAATCTGCTAATTATTGAATTTTTGATTAAAATATGAGCTATAATTGATGATCGATAACTGACTAAAACAAGCAAACGATCTCTATTTTCTTTTTCTTTTGTTTTCGTCTCTCTCTGTCTCTGTCTCTCTTTCTTTTTCCTTTTCCTCGGAAAAAGCTATAAGTTATTCTATTTTTCAAGATAGTACGTTCTTTTTTTGTTGATATTGGATTCAGGATCAATATTTATTATTAATTCAGTGATATTTGATTCTCAAAATTTTCAAATCCATATATAAATTTAATGTATATGTATAATATTTTTGAATGCACAATAATATAATATCGCACAATATTGAAAAATATTGTGCAACAGGCTTGCTACTTGAGACTATATAGGATACCCATGTGAAATATTAAACGTAATATACTCTCATAAAATTAACAAGATAATGACTAGATTTCAAATTCGTCATTAACATACAAACAAATATAATTCTCTCTCTTTCTATGTGTCTATATATTTATTAAGAAAGGATATTATATCTAAATGAATTACTGATACAGGATAGTTAAAATATCTATTAATAAGCAATCAGAAAAAGGGCAAGCAATATTCATATACATGAATTAAAATAGTTTCTTTATCATACTTACTTCATAAAATGAACTTAGCATAATCATGTGTAGAAAATACCATCATTCTGTACTGTTACTTATATAAATCTAGTCAATTTATCACCGGCTACTTGGCCCAAGCTGATCTGCAATCCCAAAAATCATCTGGAACTTAGGAAGACATCCCGTAATTTTTCGTAGACTTAAACATCCATCAGCAGTCAAAATGCGTGATTCCGGTGAATTACCTCGTTCTCCTCATTTTCATTCCCTGGGTTGGAGTTAAATGGAGCTTACCGTCGCAAACTGAGAACGACAAATGAGCGGCTAACTTTTTAGCACCGGCCCGCATTTACGACTATTCTTTAAGTAAGAAATTCTTTTGTTCTTTTGCTGTTGATAGAAAATGTGTATCGTAGACAGATTGTGAAATTGGAATTACCTGAACACTTTTTAAACTGCTAAAGAGCGCTGCTTCTCGATTACATGAAGTTTCAAAAGTGCAGAAAAGTAATGCATTTGGATTATTTGAATAGTTTAGAAAATGCAGAAATGTACTGCATTTGGATTACTTGAATAGATTTGAAAAATCTAGAAAAAGGGCTGAATTTGGATTACTAGAACAATTTCTGAAACCTTAATAACTGCAGTGAAACATTTTTATAGCTTGTTTATTTTCTAATCAGTATAATTAGCGTTTTACTATCGCGTATAAGAAGTATAAAAAGAAAGAAAATATTGTAATCATCACACTTCCCATTTTATGAATTATATGTCAAGTCGCTCTGTTTACGTATAAACAAATCTGTCTGCCTGTCTGTTAATATAATAGCACAAAAAGGCTTAAAGCTGAACAGATAAAATTTGGTATATTGCTTTATCACTAATTTTGTAGTTTTGTACCAAATTTTTAACGAAAATCTGTGGGGTCTCTTTGTCTGTCCAAGCAAAATGAAAACGGTAACTAGCAAACATAATGAGCCATATAAATTAAACTAAATATATATATTTATCACAGGAACTAATTATTGTGTCTAGGGAACTGCTGAAACATTGAAAGTACGTAAATATTTTCTAATTATAAAAATTAGAATTCAAAAAATAAATTTAATAATTAATTATATATTATTTATTTTGTTGATTATGGAATAATTAATTGTTAGAAAATTTTTTTCATTTTCTAAATTATGAATTTTTTAGGACAAATTGTGTTTTACTGCATATATTAATTAGTTGTATTTACTTTATATTCGTTGTATTTATATTGTTGCACCAATTATTATTTGTATTCATCTTCATATGCTTTGCGGAATAGAGTAAACATTGATGTATATAGATTTAGCCTCTACAATGTAGACGTATCGAATTTCGAACAAGATCCGCAAATTAGTTGACCCGTTGTTGTTTTGCCATTTACCATGCATTTAAGTAATGATTTAAGTACATGCAATTCGATTTTATTTTTGCAACCACAGACAGAGTTCTATATCAGATTTTTCTGTTGAATCGATTTCGAAAGAGACATTCAATAATATTCGGATTTTTTTTAACTTTTGCTTTAAGCGCATGTTAGCTATTAATCACCTACAATCGCTTCCAAATTCAATCTTTCATAATTAAAATGCTCCAACGGCATGCAGTTAATGCACAAGTACTGGTTTTATTTACTATACTACGAAGCACACGGTTCTCATATGTGGGATTCTGAAAATAAAAATCTGAGCACTCGTACCCTTCACCGCCTTTTCAAAAGCTCATAATTTTATGGGATGGAGAAGGTTTACCTCTTTATTATAAAGGATCCAAGAAAATGTAGTAAAAACTATTTCCACTGGTTCATTTCCTATTCAGATTAATTTACCTCAAAAGTGTAAAACCTGCACGAAACAATAATCATTTTACAAGCAACACCACTTCTCTGAGTTTTTCTAAATTTTAGAAAAGAAAAAAACTCAAATTTTTCGCAATTAAAACAATTAATATGGTAGAGGCTTCCGCTATTTGTCATGAATATTTACCCCCGTTCGCATGACCATTGCGCGCTTTGCATCGGAGCATTTCGTCTCTTTTTTCCTTCACTTGTGGTTATCCGGGGCTCTTTGACCGACAATCTGCAGGAAGCTCCCGACCGACGTCCGCAGGCGAGAGTAGTCCAACAATGGCTTCGATGGCAGATTTACGAACATATCCGTGAAGACAACGAGCCAGGGGAACGGCTATTTAGGTCAAATAAAAACTCCTAATCAAATTTTTGCTCCTAATCAAAACTCCTAATCAAAAAAATAAAAACTCCTAATCAAATTTTTGCTTGATGGAAATTCTTTAAAATTTTCTCAACCTCTTGTAAATTTTTTCAAATTTAAATAGATTCTATTACTTGTAAAAAACGAAATACTTTGAACAGACCAACTTATTTTATAATCACTCTTCTGATAATAATTGAAAAACTATCAAATTCTCATAAAGATACTAATAGGATTATCAAAACGCACTAGAAATTTTCCTTTGAAGCGATTAGGTAAGAAATTAAACTGTTTGATTTCACTAATGTTCTAGTTTCCACTTTTCCTTTCACTTTCCGTATTTATTCAGAGCATGATTTGGGTGGAGAATAATACAAAAAGCAATAATACATTCTACTTGTTCTGAAAGAAAGGGGGGGGGGGGAATTAGGAACCCGAGCTTGCTTTGTATAACATTTAATCAACTCATTCCTCCTAATATTGACACAATGATAATATCTGTATCAATAACTCTGTCGAGCGACTTCTGAAAACTGCGTTATTTAGCTAACTGCGTTATTTAGCTGCGTTATTTAGCAACAGCTAAAATCTTGATTACACGATCTTTCCGCTGAAACGTAAATTCAAGCTGCTTCTGTATAACGTAATTTCAAATGTTTAGTGCCATTATTGATAGATACTGCACAAGAGATTTGGATGGAATTAATTTTCCTAGAGATCTAGCTGGTCCCCAAAGGCGGCTGGCTTCGAATAGTATTTTTCACATTCTCAAATTTTATAATTATTTACCCTGACATTAAGTTGAAATTTCATATTTACATAACGGAGAAAAAAGAAATATATTATGTTTAGTTTAAAAACATTAATGATAATAGTTAATGTCAAATAATAACAGGATATTTATTGCTTTTGATCAAAATTATTTGACATTTGGAAAGCAATATGTTGTATAAATGCTTATTTCATAAAGTTAAATATCAGCGTTAATAAATTAACTCAAATTCCTAAACGTCAAATGGTATAAAAAAATAATTCACCGAGGAAAAAGCCAACATTTCGTGTTATATTTAATTAACTATAACTTTAAAAAATTGTTTAATCAAATCGCTTGTAGGTACACATTTTCATCTTCCAATATATATATTTACCAAATTAGGTAGCTTTTGATCTAACGGTCTGAGCCACAGAACACGGAACACACTTCCACTTTTATTTATTATTGGTAGAAATATGTTTTATTTTATTTTTAACAGAATGTATTTTTTAAATGAAAACCTATACGAGGAATACAGTTGATAAAAAATAAGAAATGGACAGTAATTTTGTACCATTAAATTTATTTCTTCAAAATGTTTATAGTAATATTCATCTACATGAAATTAGAAATTTTTTATAACATTTAGAAAAGGGAATGCAAGTTGATTCTTAATAACTTTTAATGGTATTTTTAAGTTTGATAGTCATAATTCCGTCATGGATTTCAGGATGTTTGAGGCGTTTTAACTTGAAAAAAAATTCTTCTTTTAAATGAATTAATTTCTAAAAATATTTTTGTATTTTCATTTATTTATTTATTTTAATAAAAGCATACATTATATGCATAAAACACTAGTTCTAAGAAAGTAATTCTATAAGAAAAATTTAGCTCAATGTATTAAATATATTGTAATATGCATTTGAAATTAATTTAGCTTTACTGAGAAAATCAACAATTTTCAATAAAGCAACTTCACTTTCGCTTGAGTTAGCAAGACAAAATTTTCTTTAGTTCAGTTTATTTTTCAATAAAATAAATAATAGTTGTAATATTTTATGTTTAATCTAAAACTTATTCACATTGAGCTTTTTACAAAAAGAATTTACTAAAAAAAAACTATTATTTCTCTTAAACTTGAAAGCGAGTGCTTGCAAACTTTGCGTGATTAGGAATTATGGGATAGCTTGCACCTGTGACGCATATCCCAGAATTCCGCTATCCATCATCAAACGTCGAAACTTGGACTATAGCAGATTATTTATTTCATAAAAGAAGGTTATATATTCCTAAAAGAAATATTTGTGGAATTTGACAGAGCTTAAAAGTTATATATTGGCATTTAAATCAAGTTTGGATTATTTTTTCAGTTGTCCTGTGCTGTAACATGACAGAGTTTGAACTCAAATATTTGATTTATGACTAGATTGCGTTTATACTTTTTTAACGATAAAATATATCAAATAAAATTTCATATGAAGAGTGTTATCAAATGTTTAAATAATGACTTTTTCAAAGTCAAATTTTATGTTGAATTTTTTGACAGTAATTATATAACTTTGCATAATAACAATCAGAATGCAATTATATTATCACTAGATAGTTATTCCCATTTATATGAAAATCTCCATTCTGATTGGTTTTATTGACAGAATCAAAAAATGAGCTTTATTTAGAGGTATTACTTTTAAAGGCAGCTGATTATCGAGATTGACATTTAAGTTTTATTAAACAGACGTCTATAATTCGCTTAAAAACCAATAAAATGTTTTACATATAATACATTAATGATATATTCATTTTATTTAAACACGCATTATATGTAAATATTTTAAGGAAGATATAAAATTACAATTAGTGTATTTTTTAAAAATGTGGATATGCAGTGACTTAAAATGAAAATGCCCCACCTAAGCAATAACATTTCACAAAAAATTATAATAATTCATCTCTTAAAATTAATTTATCATAAATTTTATTTGAAAAACATTTTTTTAGACTTAACCTATATTTTCAAATTATCCTATATTGAATCTTAACATTTATGCTTTTTTTTTCTTTGTGGTAACCCTAAAATAAGAGAAAAGTAGGAAACTGGCATCAAAATGAAATGATCAGATGATTCCTAGCAGATGTTTTCTTTGAGTTATTTTCATTTACTGAGAAATAACGATTTATTTTAATCATAGCCGTGTTTCAGTAAGTTATATTTTGTGTTTCCACATTTGTGGACATTTATTTAGTTAATTTAATTCGATGCTGGTTATGCTACTGATCAATTAGTAATAAGCCCGATTTCTGTGCCACGTATGTTAGCGTTTTATATACATAGATGTAGTGACGAACGCCTGATGACGTGCGCCATCTGCTGGCCAACAGGTGTTGATGCTTGTTAGACGGAGTGCAGACGAGATGGGTCTGAACGAAAGTCAAGACGTGTGAGACGAGACGGGTCTCTGAGCGAAAGACGCGACGTAACATGTGAATTAATCCTGCGATGTATTCGACAAAATCTATTTAATGTTCATTTCTTTTGTTAATGTAATTGTCCTTCCTAAATGTAATTAAATGTGCGTGATTCTAAATAGTAGTGATTCCTGAGTCCTACATAGATTATATACATGTATCACAGAGAAAAGACGTTATTGAAATGTAAAAATTTCCTAATTTAAAATAATAGTAAAAATAATAATACTTTCATTGCAAATGAAAAAAATACTTCTAGAAGTTGCATAAAATAACCACAGGCAGACAGAAAGATGTAGAAAGGTTTGATTTTATGGATGAACGAAAGCTATTTCGGAAGTAATTTTATTGCGATGTCCCACTGTGCAAGAAGATTATTTTAAATATTTCTAGATTTGTTTGTCTTTCATGTGACAATATGCTAGATAAAGCTTCTTTTTTATTACTTTTATTTGTTTTATGCCTCTCTTTGTGTTTAAACTCTTACAGAGCGTACTCCCTCAAACGAATTCAGAGGATAATTTTTCTTCTTTCCCTCAAAAACTATTCAGTTTCTTTGTCGAACAATGAAATATCGACTCAAAGTGCGGCACTTCAGGATGATTATGATCAATAAAATCTTTCATCAATTTTAAGAGTAATAAAACAAATGGATGGTAAGTGGGCGCGATTGTTTTCTGAAAGTTTTCGGATATTGCTTCCAAGCCGTTTCTTTGGATTGAAGCATGCCGTTTAATTTCAATTTACGGAATGGGTATTGAGATTGTCTTCTTCTGGTTTTAATTCTAGGAGGTTACATTTTTTTTCTTATTACTTTTCATTATCATCTTTTTCAAAATTCTCGAAAGGTTTGAACATTTTTATTTTATTTTCTCGTATATCAAGTAGTGTAAAGATCATGTTATTTTAGTGAATTTTAAATGACTTGATTTGATATTTTATTGAAATTCCATTTTTCAGAGCAGTCAGAGTCTTTAAAATTTATAATTTCTTCGCAAAATATGTATATATAAAGCAACTGAATTGATATCATTGAAAGGACATTTTTTTAAAAATTTTAGAACAATGTCAAAACTAAATTTAAACAAAAATGTATTTTTAGTTCTCTTAAAGATATGCCAAAATTATTGTAAATATTTTCATTATAATTAAACTTCTATATAGTGTTTCAAGTAATAATTTTGCAATGCACATTTCTAAACTCCAAATTTATCAGTATTAAGTCTAACTGATCCGTTGAGCTCCAACTACAAGCACTCTGTTTTATTAGTAGTAGAATAACAGTATTTAGGGACCGATTGTTTCGTTAAAATTAATCATTGCTAAAAACTTCAATTAAAATTTTTTGTAAACTGATCATAGTAGCTTTTTCAGCAAAAAATGCTTTAAAAATTTTAATAGGAATAAAATATATATTGTTTTAGAAGTCTTACAACATTCTACTGATTATACTAATATTTAGCGTCTACATGTTTATGGAAATAATTACATCATAGAATAGAAAAGCTGTCTTTAAAAATGCTTCATAAGTGCTTGATTCTGATATTTATAATTGTAATATATAATTGTATATATTAAAATATAATTTTATGTAATAATATATAATTGTATATAGTAAAATATAATTTTATATAATAATATATAATTGTATATAGAAAAATATAATTTTATATAATAATATATAATTGTATATAGTAAAATATTGATTATAAATATAACAAGAGTACGAAAAAATGTCATGAAAAGCAAGATTTACTCAGAAATCTACTCATCATTGAAAAATGTAAGCCAAATATTCATATCTTGAAAAAAGTCAGTGTAAAATATTAGTAGCAACAATTTAAAAGTTTAATCTCTCTTTAATAATGGAATATGTTGTTATAAAATACGGTTAAAATATTTTTCAAAAATTAATTAAAAATATAAAGTTAAACAACAAAAGGTTCACACATTTTAAAAGACAAATTTTCTACTTTTAATATGATATAAATATTTTTTTCTTTTGTAGCATTTTCGGAAATTATCAAAGAAAAACAAAATAATTTCGTTTCATTTTTAGTTAAATAAAAGGTTGAAAATTCGCACAAAGTTGCACATTTCCATTCTTCAAGGCACTTAACGAAGTTAGGTAGCTTTCTGTTAAAGAGTTTCAGAGTTCAGAGTAAAATCTAACCTCACACACATATATCGAAATTATTAACAGAGAATTAAATATGAAAGTGTTTCCAATAATAGCGCTAATAGTTTACTACTTCTACTATTATTTTTTTTACAATATTTTAAAGTCTTAATAACTCAAATACTGATATATCAGTATCCAATTAACATAAAACACCTCATCAAATAAATATCCCAACATAGGTTAAATTATTTATAAACGTTTGGTTCATATACCTCAGTTAATCTCCCTAAAGCACCCAATAAATAGAGTTTACGGTAATATAACACTGTAAATCAAAAACTAAGATATCTAATGAATCATTTATCGGCCTTTCAAGACATATCGTAGTCCAGAAACATTATCAGATGAAGACATATAATTACTTGCCATAAACTCCGGCGGTTAAATGACATCAAAGTAGAAAACAATGGTTAAGTTATAAGGGGGTATTCCTCCTAAATGCTATATCAGGTTATATTTTTTTCGTTTTCTTGAAACAGAAGGGAAAATGAATAATATCTATGCTTCATAAAGGATTTCCCAAAATGAATGAAGGATTTGAATTTGTCACTATTATAGCAGTAAAGTGTTGGCAATCTTATTGATATTGACAGCTGATAATCTTATTGATGTTGACAGCTGATAGTTTAGGTATAGTAAAAATGGAGTGTTATATGATAGAACAACTTGTTTTCTTTGTTGAATAATATTTCATAAATAATGAAAGTCAGTGGCCACAGTTCTAAAATTTTTAGAATTGGTCCCCCTGGATCGTGTGATTTAATACCACGGGATTTCTTTTTATAGGAGTATTCGAAGTCAAAGGTCTATGCCAACAAGCCCACATGCATTCGTGCATTGAAAGTGGAAATTCAACGCTGCATAGACGAAATTCAGCCACATTTGTGCAAGATGGTCAATGAAAATTTCGACAAAAGAGTGCGCATGTGCTAGCAGCGCCATGGAGGATATTTGAGCTATGTGTTATACCATACATATCCTTGTCCTATGTACTTTGCGATTCAATAAAAATATAGCAATTTAAAGAAGAACAACTGTATTTTTTAATTCAAACCTTGCGTTAACACGTTGTTCTATCGAGTAACGCTGCATTTTCATTAACCCTACACTAACAGTTGACAAATGATTTTTTTCAATAGAATTGCCAACATTTTACAGCATGAATGGTTGCAAATTCAAACCCTGCGTTAAATTTTGGTGCATCCTTTTAAAAAGAGAATATATCTCGGGAATAATTCTTTTGTATACTCCGAATTTTGTAGAACATTACTATAAATATCTTGACACTTTGTTTGTCCAGTGACAGCGTGTTTGATTTGATTTCCATTTTGTTTCCATGTTCTTTCCTTTTGTATTTTGATGGGTAAATATAGACCACACATCCACCTAACCAATTTAGTTGATGCGTTTTCCTTTGCTATCAAGAAATCATAAAAAAATTTCGATTTCTTTCTGTGAACCGGGGTGTACCGACTGCTTGTTCGGCACTTCGGGAAAATGATGAGTAATAAAAGCTTTCGTCGTTTTTAGAGTAATAAAACAGAAGGACGATAAGTGCACAATTGTTTTCGGAAAGTTTCAGGGGGATGTTACTTTCTTTTCTACTTTTTCAATAAGCAAAAACATGTAGTGGAAATGCAATTTAGCTAATTGCATTTTTCATAATATTTTCTTTTCTGGAATATATCTATTTTTTAATTTTATAATTATTATGAAAGCCGTAAAATTTCTATTATGCTTTTTCTAAATAAATTGCATAAATTCTTAAAAAAAATAATCATTAATTATTTCTGGTCATTTATTATTCTTTATTATACATACTTTCTAATAAGTTATCATGCTAGAGAATCCCTTACATTTCATTGGTGATTAATAGTTACGAAATATTGATATTTGGCTTGAATTTAGCATTTTTACTTAATTCGTCGTGTGATACTTGGCGAGTTATTTGGATACTTGGCAAATTATTTGGCGATTAATCCATGGCTTGCGTTAATAGTATGCAAAATTCTAATTTTGTTTTAGGCAAGTTTTCTCAAAAGATTGAAGCAAAGATTTGACACAAAAATGCAGTTGTGGTCACAAAATACCATATCAAATTTATATATTTAAGTCATTGCGTTTACGTTTCTGAAAATATAGGTCGGCAGACTATCAACATGTAGTTAGATTTGGCGCAAATCCTTTCAAGTGTCTACACTATAGATGTGTAGACAATCTGTGTACTGAATTTCTTGAATTTAGC
>JAPMOR010048002.1:0-16269 GCA_026543865.1 Argiope aurantia | reverse complement strand
ATATATTATAAGAAAGATATATAATTAAGAAAAATTATAATTTAGTAACGATTTAAGTTGATAGAATTTAGAAAATTATACTGTTGCACCAATACAAATAGTCCTAAATAAATATTAATGCATTACAGAATATTTAATATATTTTAGTAAAAATTATTTTAATCCTTCAACAGTCAATATTTTACAAAATGAGGGAGGAAAAAAAACTGCATTAAAATGAAATTTATTTAAGTAGTTATGTCACTTATTAATGATATAGTCATATTTATCCTGTATAGACTGGTTCAATTAATCCTGTAATATTTTTATTTCACAAATTATATGTATAATATCAACATATTAATCTGATAAAATTATTTTTTAAAGGATTCTATTCGTGGAGAAATACTACTAATGGTTCCTGGTTTGTCCAATCACTTTGTGCAATGCTACAAAAATATGCTTATGATGTTGATTTGCTTCAGCTGCTGACAATTGTTAACCGCAGAGTGGCTTATGACTTCGAAAGTTTTACACCTCATGATGCTGATATGCATTTAAAGAAACAAGTGCCATGTATTACTTCTACTTTAACTAAGAATATAAGATTTTCTCCTCCTTAATTAAACAATTATTTACTACTTAAAATATCAAATTATAGGATTTTTGATCAGAACAATTTTTTAATGTATATTTTCATCTATTTATTTAGATGTGTAATTTATTGTTTTAACATTTATATAATCTACTATGAAAATTAACTTGAATACATTTTATTATCTTATTTTTTTGTATGTTTCTTTTTTATTACTATTTGGAAATGTTGGTGCAGCATTTTGTGCAAACATTTAATAGCAAAGAACTTTTTCAAATGATTAAAAAATTTTTTACATTTTGAAGAAATTCTTTATCAATTAATTCATCCTCTTTTGATTAAAAGGATGAATATAGATTTTTTTATACATGCTTAAGATAAAGCTGTTTATTATGTATTCTGATATATTTATGCTAAAATAAAATAACTTAAATAAATAAATTAAAATAAATATATGTTTAAAAACTTTTAAACTTTACATTTTTTGTGTGTTTCCTGTTACCAATTTGTTTTGAAATTTTTTATTTGTAATTCTTTAGAAGTAAATTGAATTTTTTAATTACATCTCAACAAAGAATTACTCTATTTTTGCAAATAATTTTTTTTTAATAATTTAAGAGCTGCACAAACATTGTGATGTATTTACAAAATAATTTTTTATAATGACAATTATTTACTTTTTGAGAAAGAATCCTGCTGTATTATAGCAGATTATTTTGCCATTTTAAAATATAAGCAAATATTTTATATCTGAAATGTATATGTATTTTTGAAAGAAATTAATTGATTAAAGAAATTATTTGTAGGCAATCATACAATTGTATGTGTTTGCAAAAATATATCAACGGCTGTTGATAGAAATGAAGCCCACCATTTTGCTTGTATTAATTGTTATTGTTTGAGAAGAAAAAAACATTTGTGTTTCAAATAATGTACATTATCTGATGCAAAATTAATAATTATTTTGCATTAATCATTTTTATTATGGAAATAGGATATATAAATTTAATAAAACTTGTTCATATTAATAACTTATTTGTTTTGTGAAAATATCACTATATATCTGATTATGAAAAACATTGCTTTTAAATTTAATCTATTAAGGGAATGTAATTCATTTGTGTTATAGTGTTAATAAATATCAATTGAATTATTTTGAGGAATGTAATTATTTTGATATATGATAATGCATAATAATCATAGCAAAAACTTATTTTTGAGACATTTTATTTTTTATATATAAAAAATAAAATGTTCATGTAAGGGTTTTAAAAAATCATCTGAAAATATCCGTCCTTTTTATAGCTCATAATAATCTCATTTTTGATATTTTTTAATGTGAAAATATAGCTAAATGAAATACATATATTATTTACTTTAAGAAGCTATTTTGGCTTAAAATGTGTTCATGAATTATTTCTTAAAATCATTTTTCAACTTTAACTGATTTTTATTTACTTTTTGACTTCTAAGAAACTATTACAAATGCCCAAATATTTATGCAAGGTTTAGATTATGCTTGTTTGGCTTTCAAAATTTTACTATTGCTTCCAACAGTTAATCATTGCAATATTTTCAGATTTTGGTTGTCTCTGTACTTATATTATATCAATTTTTAGTTTCTTTACTTTGTTTTTTAGAAAATTTTATATTTAGGATAAAATAAAAATATTTGTGTCTGTTCTTGTAAAATTAAATACCTTAATTTTTTGTTTCCTAACTTCTTTTTTGCTGTATTAATAATTTTTTTAAAATTAAAAACATTGAATTTTATAGTTTCATTTATAGTTAATTAAATCCTTTTTTGTATAATATTTTATTGTCATTGATGAAAATTTATAATTCATTCTCTTATAATAGTAAGAATGAATATAAATTCATTCTTGTTATTATAAGAGAATTTGATGCCAAAATTGCTATTAAGTGCTGTGAATATTGTTGCTTTTATAAATATTTGATCATTTGTAAAATTTTCAGTAATTGGACTTTCAAGATGTTATTTGTTTTTAGTTTGCTTTTGTTATTGAAATCCTTTTTTGTGAAATAAATGATCAATTTACAAATTTTAGATTCATTGTTATTTTTAATATTTAATAAAATATGAATAATTTTTTCCTGCAATGAAGGCAGAGAGTAACTCGAAACAAATTGTGTAAATTATTTTTTATAGTTAAAATTATTTGTTGAACTTCTGTATATATATATATGCAGAGTTATTTTCAAAAATGTTGTAGTTGTAAGATACATTTTTTTTTTTGATCTTGACATAATTTTTTTAAGTTATGGAAGATTGTTTAAAAACCTTTAGAAAATGGTAAATGTTTTAGATACTTCTAAGGCATGACTGTTGTAGAAATAATGTGCATAGAAATAGTTCCATGTCAAAACACTCACCAGATACTGGATGTTTACACTAAAATTTTGAGGTACCCAAATTTGACCTTATAGGATCATCAGCGCCATAATCAATTGTAAAGTACGCACATCTATTTTTCATGAATTTTGCTTCTGTTGACTGTTTTAAAATAATTAATTTGTTTATTACTGGTCTTATCCTATATTATACACATTTATCAACATATTGTTTGAAAAAAAAATTTTCATTGCTATTTCTTGCATAATTTATGATATTCTCATGATAGGTCGATGGTATTAATTCACCGTTTTTAGATCGAATCGAGATTGACTCGATTTAGCATTTTTACTCCTAGTCAAAACAATTTAGGAACAGTAAAGTTGATTAAACGAAACTTTCGGTATTGCAGTGAAGAAAGAAAGAAAATAAATCACCCTTATTAATTTATTGCCTGTATATATTGTTACGAAATTTTCTTTACCGGGGTTCGTTTGGATAGTGGAAGTTATATGGTGTGGAGAACGCTCAATAATCAGACGGCAATGGAAAAAGAAATAACGACGTTTATTTACACGAAGACACACAGGACAACACAAAGCGACAACTATATACAGCACAGAAGACGATTATCTTCACCCGAGACGTATAGCATACAACCAGATTCTACTGCAGACAGTAGCGCACAGCTCAGTTCAGCACTAGCTTGCCTCAGTGGCTTCCGACTCCTCCGTCTTCTACTTCTCCGACACTGGCTCGGATTATTGACTTCGTCGACTCGACTCCGCTGCTCTCGAACTCGGACTACTCCGTCGTCTCGACTACTGGCTTCGTCGTCTCCCACTCGGACTTGACTTGACTGCTCTGGCAGCTGTGGACCCTTTTATAGGTCTCAGGAGGCGGGGCTAGAAGCCTCTCAACCAATCAGGAACGTTCGAGGCGTATCTTGGTTCCTGCTGGACGGATCGGGAAAATTCTCGAAGTTTCGGGTATTATCTATTTTGGCGCCAAATTCGTCGCCAAGTCGCCAAGTTTGTTGCCATGCTCTGGGACCTCCGACGCGCTAGTCCCATTCAGATGACTGTAAAACTTTCTTTCTATTGATGGAATAAACTATGCTGGGAAGCCGAATTGCAGGTTTATAACATTGCTCCCCTCTTCAAAGACTGACGTCCCGGCAGTCCTACTTCAATCCAACAGCTGGCGTAGGCTTCCGTATGATGTTATGATGATGCTTTAGGCGACTCTCAAAGATGACATAATTTACTAATTTGGCGGCGACTGAAGATCCATCCAAACCTTCTGAATGATTTTGACCCGGACCTCTTCGTCATTTCGGATTGTACATCCAGACTTGATTCCGCTCCTTAAAATGCAGGATGTCCCATGGAGCCAAACGCTGGATCGTCGTAGATTCCTCCGGGATGAATTCTTGCCAAGCTTTTCGGTTGGTCACTTTGAACCTCTTCCATCGAACCAATCGTATATCAGGGTGATCCAACGGTGCTTTCTGAAGTCCACTCGAAAGCCAGGTATTCGCCTTCGTCGCCAAAGCTTTCACGGGAATACGTCCAGCTCTTCCCAGTCTATTCTCGACACTCGAGAATTGTCCGCAACTCTCCACACTGGATCGTCTGAAGAGTACATCTGCCTTTACGGGAAGGGCTCTTCTGCTACAACACAACTTAACAGGATACACAGCAGATTCATCAGCTCCTATTTGCATGACACTGCTATGCAGATCCACAGCAAAGATGAATTCTTGAAGGAAGTTGAGACCGTGACTACAGGGATCAGCGATTCTAGCCACGTAGTCTTCTTCCGTGTCAATATGCCAGGAGATATCAAGAGGCTTGCAGAGAGGTAGTTCCTTTAATCTTTGGGACGAATCCAATCCAAACAGGGTCGCATCAACTCTTGCATCCATAGGCATCGAGCACGGGTCACCACCAACAGACCCGTCCGAAGAAAGTCCATCTTCTCCATCCCCAAGCGCCTGCACTTTCGGTTCCACTTCAGGGGACTCATTCGGAGAAGACTGTTTCAGCTCCGCAACTATTTGACATTCACCCTGTTGGTTCCTCTCCTTATTAAACTTCGGTTCATCCTCCGGAAGGCTAAGCTCCTTTTCGGTGACACCGGTCTCCATTCGATCTTCAGTCTTTTCTTCCACTTGGCTCTCGCTGCTTCCTTCAATTTCTTCTGTGATAAATTGGATGTCTTCAGTTTTGTTAACTTTAACTTCTTCAGCGCCTTTCTTTGATTCACTCTTCATTTCTTCCGTAAAGGCTTTCATTTCTTGCAACATTCTTTCTTGTCTTTTCTCCATTCTTTCTTGTCCAGCTTCCATAGATTTCTTCATCTCAGCCAACAGAGCCAGTAACTCACCATTACCGCTATCAGCCATTTTTTCTTGATATCTCGTCAGCACCATACACTATTGACCACTATCCCACTTCTGACACCAAATGTTACGAAATTTTCTTTACCGGGGTTCGTTTGGATTGTGGAAGTGATATAGTGTAAAGAACGCTCAATCAACAGGCAGAAGTAGAATAAAAACAACGACGTTTATTTACACGAAGACACACAGGACAGCACAAAGCGACAACTATATACAGCACAGAAGACGATTATCTTCACCCGAGACATGTAGCATACAACAGCATACACAGCAGCATACAACCAGAATCTACTGCAGACAGTAGCGCACAGCTCAGTTCAGCACTAGCTTGCCTCGGTGGCTTCCGACTCCTCCTGGTGACCCGGACGTGATTCTGATAAAAAAAATTTCAGAGTGTCAAGTTAATCAGTATAATTAATGAAAATAATTTTAGTTTTATAGAAGATGGAACGTATCTCTATACAAGACTCAATTCACAATTTTGCTATGGATTTTAAATTTCGATAGACTTTTTTTTATTATTATTCAATTTTTTTTTGTATACGAACAAAGTATAAACAATAAAAATTTTAAACTCGAGATTTTGATGAATCTCTACATTTTTAAAATTGATCTACATTGACCAAGAAAGACCCTTTAGTATTATGTTTGTCTAACTGTAACAAAAATAATTCAAAAACGCTGTTATGGTACATATTCTTTACTCAAAATGTGTAGATTTCTGTCGAATTGTGAACAAAATCCATCCTCAGGAAGTCCGTCTTGCTGGTTGGCTGAGAATAGACAGAACACGATAACTACAAAACGTAAATTTCTGCTAAGCTGATTTAGCATTGAAAGAAAGAAATATGTATCAAATGTTAATCAAATCCATCAAGGGGTTGACCGCCTGTCAATCTGTAATTTCGCATGCATGTAAACGCAGTAATTGAAGAACGACATGGCTATAAAAATTAAATTTGGAAAACTGTTTTAGAATCTAAAATGTAAATTTGTATAAAATTTTTAATCAAATCCACCAAAGGGTTGACTGTCTATCGGTTTGAACATTCTTTTGCATGTAAGCATATGCACCAACAGCTACAGAATTTCAGTAGTTGCTATGGAAATTAAATGAAAACTGGGGAATTATGGATCTGTTGTGAAAAGCCGATTATATAGTAAAAAATTATTAAAAGCTACAAAAAAAAACCGTATATATGTACACACACACGTAAAAACTACACCACACACACACACACACACACACAAAAAAAACCTGGAATACTACAGATATTGAATGTGGGAAACTACAAAATATGTTGAAAATACTCTTCCAGAATCATCGCCCACAGAAATGTGAATAATGAAAGAATTTTGTAGCATGTTAGGGGATGGGGGGGGGAGGGAATCTTGTTCCAGCACTAGTACAAAAACAATGGAGTCATTTTGTTTAAAAAAACATGAATATGAGAGTTTGTTGTGATGTTAAATTGAGCAATGATGATTTAAGAAAAGCAAAAGTGCTTACTATTTAATGAAATAAAATTGTAAGTGTCTAAAAAATATTGTTAATTTATTTATCTGCAAAATTGTGTGGTGTAATTTTTTTTAAAGTTATTTCACTTATGTATTTAGTCAATGATAAATGTTTGTTAAATAAGTTTGAAAGTCTTTGTTTTGATCAGTTAATATTCTTCGGAAATATCATTCTTCAATAATTCGTTGATATTATGTTCCATGTAATATATCCGTAAGAAGTGCTACTGATGACTGAATAACCAATGTTGCAGAGTATGTGTAAATCGACTTGGATAAATGAAATTTGGTATATGATCTTGTTATTAAAATTGTAGATATATTAGGTTTGGTTTCATTGGGTCGCAAAATTGGCACCCAAAATTCATACGTTTTCTGGTACTTGTGTATTAACTGCATCCCAGCGATTCATTTCCAAAGATTACACACCAATAGTCTCTTTCGTAACAATTCGTCAACAGCTTGCGGTTAATAATATGTAAGAACAGATTTTCTTTACTACGCTAAGAAACATATTCTCAAGTGCGGGACTCCAAAATTAAAAATCTGAGCATTTAACATTTATGGATTTTTTCAAAATCTTCAATTTTATGCGGAAAGAGAAGCGGAATAACACATTTATATAGAATACACATTTATTAGAGACTAGCCGCCTTTGGCGACCAGCCGGTTCGCCAATCTTAATGCTCGTTAAAATTTTAACAATTAAATATTTTATGTAACTCCTATTTTAATTGCTTCTTCATTAAAATATTTTAAAACTTCAAACTTTAATAGTCATATAATTCACTTATAATATTATAAAGGCCTTCAGCCATAACGTAATATATATCTCTCTAATTCTCTGTTAGCTCCCGTAGAATTTATGCTTTAAATTAAAGTGGAAATGATTAAATTGCAATTAATATAATAATATTTTTTTTTATTGAAACGAAGCATTTTTTAAAAAAATATGAGTACTGAAAAAAGAGTCACTGAGTATTTAAATCTTATGGGCACTAAAGAATATTTTTCTTAATTTATATAATATCTCAAGAAATTTTCAACAAAATTTTCTGAGATTCATCATGAACAGATCGATTAATTAGCAACGTTTAGGTTTAAATGCATCAAACACTAAAAAAATAAACAGAATCATTTGAAATAATCTGTCGAAAACATATTAAGCCTTCAAAACCAAGTCCGTATCAGTTGAAAATAGTTGTCAACAATCAGAACACAATGCGCATGCGTGAATTTTCAACGCCAATTATGGTAACGCAAATGCGTGAATTTTGTACTCCAGTTGGGGTAACGCTATGCAGATTAGAAATTTTTAATTTCTTTTATTCTGTTTTATTTTTATTCAAAAGTATTTCAGAATGAATCTGAAAGATCGATTAATTAACAATGTTTAATTTTAAATGCATCAAACATTGAGAAAATAAACAGAATCGTTTGAAATAATCGGTCGAAAAATGTAAAGCTTAACATCATTAGCGTGGGGAAAAAAGAAAGTTTTACTCATTTGGCGATGGGAAAATGAAGATTTTTTTGGCTGGAAGTTAGTTTTTAATTAATGAATAATGAATATAAATAATAATAAATGAAATAATCGGCCGAAAAATGTTAACCCTAGCCTCATTGGTGTTGGAAAAAAAACAACAACTGAAGCCCTACTCATTTGACAGTGGGGAAATGAAAAGATTTTTTTGGCGGGAATGTTAGTTTTAAGTTAATAATTAAAATTCTAATTAAAAATTCAAAAAAAGGGACCCCAGGTGCACATTCCTGTCCTCCAAGGTATACACGTACAAAATTTGGTAGCTATAGGTCAAATGATCTTTTCTGTAGAGTGCCACACACACACACACACACACATTGAGCTTTATATAAGTATAAATGTAAACATCTCCTCTTTCTTATCGCCTCTATTTTGCCGAATTAAACACATCCTAACACATGCGCAAAAGCAGAGGATTTTAGAATTGGTTGGCAGACACTACACTGTACGTATATCCAGGAATCTAAAACTAAAAGTATAAACATTCATGGGAGGGAGTTGGGGTAGGGTATACTTTTTTTTTAAAGAGTATGCGAAAAAATTTCGGAAAACATATCCCACGATTTCTCTTTTGATCGTACTATGTGCTACGAAAACAAAAGCATGAATTAGTATTATTGATATACGAAGTTATTTCAAACTAGATGTAAAATATAGTTCAACATTATAATCTAGGACTCTAGCGGTTGCATTACTCTATCTAGAGATGCATAATCCACGATTTTTTAAATAACAAATAATTTTGCTATTGTTATTTTTAAATATTTGTTCCAAATATCTGTTATTTCAATCATATTATTAATTAAAAATTATTATTCAGTATTAAATATAAAATTTATTAATTGCAATTAATACTTAATTTACTAATTTAAGTAACGTGTGATTGAATTAATTTATCTATTTCAGCTTACTTCTTAAATTTGATTTTTTTTTTCAAAACTATTTATTTTATTTCTTTATTGGAGTAAACCATTTTCTGAAAAATTTGAATTAAATATATATGTTATTTCTTTAAAATGTTTACTTTAGTTCTATATTCTACCAATAGATGGCGCCAGCAGTAAACAGAATATATGTAAAGAATATATGCTCGTAAAATATTTGTAATCCCTTGCGCTTATTACGTAATCAATATCATAAAGTCACAAATACCAGTGATCAATACTTTTCAAAGAGGGGTGCGATTCAAATCCTTGATACGATCTTACTGGTGATATTTCGATTATAGGTTTTGGATCATGATAGAAAGTAACAATCGATACGATCTGTCCAATGGAAGCTATCGAACAAAACAGAAAAAAAGAAATCTGTGAATGGGTTGAAAAGTGAACGGACCAGTTATTCTTGGAATTATCGTATCATTGAATTGCATATCACTGAAATTTATCAGAGCGGTGACTTCACTGGAAAGTGCGAATTCGCCGCTTCACTTCATGAGAGTGACCTTGACTCTCCGATATTCGCATTTGATGATACACTATTCCATACAAATCATTTTTAATTGCCTGTGACATGACTTTGCATATATTCTGTTTATTGCTGGCGCCATCTGTTGGTAGAATATAGAACTAAAGTAAACATTTTAAAGAAATGACATATATATTTAATTCAAATTTTTCAGAAAATGGTTTACACCAATAAAGAAATGAAATAAATAGTTTTGAAAAAAAATCAAATTTAAGAAGTAAACTAAAATAGATAAATTAATTCAATCACACGTTACTTAAATTAATAAATTGAAAATAAATTACAATTAATAAATTGTATATTTAATACTAAATAATAATTTTTAATTAATAATCTGATTGAAATAACGGATATTTGGAACAAATATTTAAAAATAACAGTAGCAAAATTATTTGTTATTAAAAAATCGTGGATTATGCATCTCTAATAACAGCTCGTAAAATATTCGTCATCCCTAACTATCTTCTCTTTAGGATAATAGATGACGTTGCCTTATAAAGTACGCATCCCACGGTGGACTGTGATTGTAATTAAAATTAGATGAAGTGCTGTTCTGTTAGAGTTTAATGCCGTTTTCTATGTTAGTATTTATTTTATGTGAAATTCGATCATGAAAGGAATGTTCCCGAAAAGATGCGTCCTGTTGCTTCCACTGCACCGATCATAATGATCTTCTTTCCACAACAGGGCTAGTTTATTGTAATTAAATGTTTGATACAATAATTAATTTATTTTTTCACTTCTCTGATATATTTTTGTTAAATTAGGATATATCAGATGTTATGCTTATATTGTCTTTAAGCAATATATATATTTTTTTGCGTGTATATACGCATTTCCTTCCTGATTGCTAAGAAACAATATGAATTTCTTTGCTAAATTATGGTAACTTCAAAGTATCGTGTCTATATTATTGACCCGACGTTATTGTCTATATTTTCTTATATTTTTTTATTATTATTCTGCACATCATTAAAATTTTCTCCACATTAAGGTGAAAATTTCTGAAATTAAAATAACACTAAGGGCAGTAAATTAATTTAAATTTATTATTTCTCACATTATACAACTAAATATTTCTCCGGTATATCTCATTTTCTCACAAACATACATGAAAAGAAATGAACTTTTTTCTTTTCTTTTGCGATTTGATGAGCTGATAGTTCCAAAAACTCGTCATCATCACTTTTAACGATTTTATCTTGCAGAAGTGATGCAGTGAATAATACAAGTGCATTTCCATAGTTGTCTGTAGTTTCCATAGACTTTTTCTTTTCTTACATCAGATGCGTTTTCTACACGTCTTTTTTATTTCTCGTATACGTAATATAGAGAAAGCATAATAATCGTCAAAAAATTCGAACTGGAGATTTTGACGAATCTCCATGTTTTAATCCTTCCTGAGTTCGAAAAACGCATTTTCAGAAATGTATGTCTGTCTGTTCTATTTGCTATTGTCTGTCTATTTGATTTGAATCGATCATGTCATCCTTGGGGAATTATTTGGCGATTAATCCCTGACATGCGTCCAAAAATCGATTTTGTGTTAGAAACTCGTTTTTCACAACCGATTGAAACAACATTTAACACAAAATTTCACTTATATTCGCAAAATACCATGCCAAATTTAATATATTTACGTCACTGAGTTTATGAATTATCGCTTTTACATGTTTCTGAAGGTAAAGGCCGACAGACAGTCAACCCGTAATTGGATTTGACTAAAAATTTGACAGATATCTACATTACAGATGTTAAACATGTATACTTTATTTTATCTGTGTAGCTCTCCTCCTTTTGTAATTATGGCGTCAACTTATATTCGAGCAGACAGACAGACAGTGTGCCTCTGAATGGATTTAACTCATAATTTGATAGATCTGCAAATTTGGTGTAAAGACCGTAAACCTAATTTCAACTGTCTAGCTCAAAGCGTTTTGGAATTATCTTTGTCACAGATAGAGAGACAGACGGACGAACATTTTCCAAAAATATATTTTTCCAACTCCTGAAGATGTGAAACACAGAGATTCGTCAATATCTTGAGTTCGAATTTTTTGATGATTACTATACTTGCTCTATACTACTTATACAAAAACGTAATAGTTGTTAAAAAATGCACCAATTTTACATAGATTGGTTTTATATAGATAGTCTATATAATTTTATATAGACTAATTTGCTGTTTAAGCATCTATTTAATTTCTAAGTCGGTATATATCAGATTACATAAATTAGTCAGTAGAGGGTAAAGACGCTAAAGACAAATAATCAAATGGAATTCTATAAAATTCATTATTTTAACGAAGAAACAAATGTCAAATAAAAACAAAGTTAACTCAAAAATTTTTTTCAATGTATCATTGTAATTTTTAATTAATAAATGTTATCTTTATTGTCTTTAAATTATACAATTTTTCTATTTGTATATGCACAAACATCAAATACATCACAATTTAAAAAACAAGACGGAATTTTGCTATTAAACTTCAGTTTGATTAATAACAAAAATTATTAGGCTACACAGATTTAATGCAAATTATTATAACAATGAAAAGATTAGTTCTGGAACAAAGATAAAAGCTGGCATAGAGCTCTAGAAGTCGGTCTTGAAACGTGCTTTAAGGGAAAATGATTATTTAATGTTTTTAATACAAAAACAAAAATGTCTTCGATATTATCTCGCTGAATTTAGTATTTTATCATTTTATTTCTGTTAGCTATTCAAAGGATTGTCTTTAGAGATATTTAGCTACTAGTAAAGATTTAAAATCAAATTCATCGAAAATTCGATTTTTTTCTCCTATAACCTTGAATTTACTGTAAGAATAAGGCCGAAATATAATTTATGTTTTTAGGAAAATGGAAGTTTTCCGATAAGCAATTCCTGTAATTTGCATTTAGGAATAATTTACAATTCTTTTTTTTTCACATACAAATAACTAAATATAAATTTGAACTTAAAAAATAATATAAAGCACGAAATATATTCCTTTTCCAGAACCTTTATGTTAAGAAAATCAGGGAAAGAACTCGATTTGATGTTGCCCAGTTATAATGTACAGCAAGCCCATATGCACAATTAATCTTCAATGGAATAGTATCTAAGATTGCAATTGTTTGGTACCGACACTGAAACTTGAACATTAAGCAACTCTAGAGTTTTAAAGTAACGCAATGTATTTTTGTCCATATTATTTCATTTTATTTAGAAAAACTATGTATAGACCATTTTCTTATAAGTAGATGGAAATATATTTCTTTAACATTAGCATTCAAATACGCAATTATAAATTAGTTTTGATTATAAACTTTAAAATAAAAGACACAACAAACTTAACTTAAAATATTATCACATCTAAAGACTCATCTAAATACAACAGACTCTCAATAAGATAATGGACCAAAAATGATTGCTGGATTAGTGGAATTTAATACCAGAACCTTTATTAATTACACAAAATAGTACGAACATGCTAAAGGTTACCAAAAATTATGTTATATGTAATGAATATTACAAAATATAATTTGCACTTTATTGTTTACGATATTATTATTTCTTAAAGGCTCAGTAAGACGATATTCTTTTTTGGTAGAAAATAGAATCTTGCAAAACACACGAACCTTGATTCTGAATCCGATTTCGTTAACGCAATTATAAAGTAATCGAACAACGCCCGAATCTCATCTTTTGGAATGAGTTGTAAAGGGCGCAAGAGTCGGCTCCACTAAAGATCCACCTTGAATATCAAATCTAAGAATGCACTCAAAACCTGAAGGACATCAAATAAGCTGATATGTTCAAGAAAAACAAACAATTTGTCTAAAACTGTTTGTAACATCTCCAACACTTAGGAAAATTGCTAATTTACATATATTTTGTAATTTGAGGTTGATTACATTTCATACGCAATAAAAAAATGTAGAATTTGCAAATTTTCCTAAGAATTGTTTCTTTTTAGTAAATGTATGAAAAAGGTATGTGGAATTTTTTTTCTTTACTTAGTGATGCAAACAAAAACTTTCTTTTATATGTAATGAATCTTTTTGCTGTGATGTGTTCTAAGTTCATAAAAACTTATTCTAGCTTATTAAATTTATTGTAGAGCATAATTTTGTTAGTTCATATTGTATGATTTTTATTTCATTTATAACAACTTTCCTAATACTGAGATAAATTTAAAATGAATACCGTTGTATACCTTGAAAACTGTCTTTCATTAAAAAGAATTAAAAGCGTTTTATATTTTGTAAAAGAATCGCTTCCTTTTTTTTTCTTCTGCATTTTCTATAATTGAGATGTAAATTTTTTTTTCTTCTTCGTGATACATCTAGAAAGTTGACATTATTCCATTGTCTTATTTCCAAATTCATGAAGCTTAACTCTTTCTTTTTTTCAAATTAAAATATTTGTAGCATTTGATTTTGTTGTTTCGTACTTCATCGGCTGTATTCACCAACCGTTGTTAAACATCAACTGATGATTATTCACTGCTCAGCGATGAAATCGGTATTCTCTTCTCCATACCGGTTGTCAAATTTCTCATGTTTTGCGCCTTTTTATGCTGTCGTATTCACCAAACATAGTTAAACAACAACTTTATCAGCTTTTACTGAATTGAATAGTGTCAGAATTATTGCCCGTGTACAGTAATCATCGTTAAACGACAGCTGGGGATTATTCACTGCTCAGCGATCAAATCGCACTAAATCGGTTGTCAAATTTCTCCTCTTTTGCACCATCCGACAACGTATTATCAAATTGATCGACTGTTTTTTGAATGAAGTTGCCAACATGTGAGGATTTCAAGATGGAGAAGTTAGTATTGTTTAAACTAATAAAGAATCTAATATGATTGGTTTTCTGCATTTAAACTGAAACTGATTTTTTTTTTCATTTCAGAAAAGTATTAAAATAGTATTTTGAAGAAAATAAAAATTATATTTGCAAGTTTTGGATTTTATCTAAGGTAATCTATTGAATATTCTTACTTTGAAGAGAAATTCAAAATTTTATTATCTGCATATTGTAAATTATAGAATGATTTTTTAAAAATCAGATTGATGCATAAAAATATTTGAAAATTTTGTTCAAATTTATAAAATTTTGCAGTTAGGTTTCATTTAAAATAAATTTAATTATTTACCTTGAAGGTAAAATTTGATATTTTTTAATTATATAACTCTGAAATTTAAAACCAATTATTTATATATCTTCATTAAAAATTGATATACATGGAATATATGTGTTATAAAATTGTAATATAAAAACAAATTATTAATTGCTTTTCATAAACAAAATATATAGACATATCTTTTTATTTAAAAATTTTTTAATATCATTTTTTAGTATTGTATACTATACTATAAAATTTATTAAATATTTCTATTGCATTCAATATAATTTTTAGTTTATCGATAGCAAATTTTGTGGATTTCCATTATTTTGGAAGCGATAAAGGATTTTGTATGGTTTACAGGATTGTGTTTTACGCTATAAAAACTTTCCTGCATGTTCCATTTCCAAGACTACCTCTAATTATAATTTTTCTGACATTAATGGATATGAATTAATTATCATGTTACATCATAGTGTCTTCAAAATAATTGTTTTTTTTTTCAAATAAAATTTAAAACTCTGTTCAGCAAAGGTTATAATTTGTCCTAAGTAAATGAAATACATTTCTTTCAGAATTTAGAATGTCAGAAAAACTTAGTTAAAAATCTTATTTAATTAGAAAATGTTCATAGAAATATTAAAAGCAACATACTGTGATAATTTATAGACTACCTATTTAATAAATCAAATCAAAGAAAAAATTCAAAAAGAAATGTTTCTACCAATAAAAGTCCACGACTGGCTCAAAAACCCAGAAAAAGTAGACTTCGTGCTTGATCGTATAACTAATGCTTATGCATAACCAATGATCAGCGGTTAGTTATCATTCATTGACCATTGGCTGGCTGATGGATCAACAGTTTAGCAGCCAGTTTGGTGAACATGCCGAAAATATGTCCCAACAGAACAAAAGTGCTTACATTGTGAAGATTGCATGGTTTGCTTTCTCACAGATCATCATTGTGATCCGAGCATGATTCAAAGTCACGAAATAATTATTGAACGGTATCAAATAGAAATCTTACCTAATTGAGCTAAATTTTAAAACTAATTGTATTCTAATATTTCAAAAAAAAAACACTCTTTAAATCACATCATTTACTTTTACCAAGACCTAAACTAGAAACTCTTAATAATATTTTCAAATAGTTTTTGTAATATTTTTAGAAATATTTTCTTGAATTTATTTAAAAAACCCATCAAACTTCGCATTCTTAGAAAATTCGATAATAGCTTACAAATTTTTTTAAAAAATAAGTATTTTTTTCTTTATTTTAAAATTTTATTTTTG
>JAPMOR010047997.1:38326-62187 GCA_026543865.1 Argiope aurantia | reverse complement strand
CTCTGATAAATTTGAATATTCTAAGGATAATAAATTTATCTTGTTTCAAAGAAACCCTAAAAAAAACCACCTAAATGTATTTTCCACAATTTAAATTTTTATTTGGAAAAGTATTCAAAACTTTCAATGAAACCAATTACTTTAAGAATAAGAATTACAATTAATCATCCCACAAAAACTGCAAAATGGTTATAATAAAAAGAAAACAGATTTTTTTAATTAGTTTCAATTCGATTTATACCTTGAGTATTTAACAATGCGTTTTCTTAAAACTTCGAATCATTATTCACTGCAAAATGAGTCCAGAATACATTAATTTCAAGATTATGTCATATTCTTCTTTAAAATACGCATGAAAACCAAATATTTCTAAAGGACTGATCTTTCTATTATTTTTTCTTCATATTGAAGATAAATGGATTGAAAAACTCGCAACGAAACCGACTTCCGGTAATGGAAACAATTCCATTAGAATTATCCCCGCCATTTGTTTAAAAGTAATTTGGAAAAAATGGTGTTGCATAATTCATTAAAATAGTGAAAGAGGATTTTCTTAATTTATTACACTCTCTTCTTTAATTTGACATTTTCGTTGTCACACATTTGTTTTTTGTTTTTTATAAGCTTTTACAATTGTATATTTGCTAATGAAAAACTACTATATTAATTATTTCAGATCATAATTATCAGCCACTCATTAATTTTAGAACCAAATTAAATCTTTAAATGATTTGGTTCTAAACAAGAGGTCCTCAAAAAATAATTACAGGTTTCCATAGTTTTTATGATAATGAACTATAAAATATGTTGAAGATTAAAAAAGAATAAACTTTAGAATTGCAAAAATAATCGAAAAACACCTTTTTATTAGTATACTAAAAATTTGAGATGAATATTATTAACAAAAGTGTAGACATTAAAATAAAATTGATAAAAGAAAATCGAAGATGAAAACAATACTGCAAAAGAATCACAGAGCACTGAATATGAAATAAAAGAAACTACTGAATATATTCTGAAAATAAATAAAATACATTACACAGTAAATTAATTTATTCAGAGTATTTCTATCAACAGCAGTAAATTGATAGCGAGTTACTCTTAATCATATCAATGAATTTGGGGCTTACTAAGCATAAGGCTGTTGCTTATAATTTGTATATTTATTACTAACCACGTATGGCAACAAAATGATTCGCCAGAAAAATTAGTTATGGTAAATTTTATTAAATTACTTTCGAATAAATTGAATCCCTATAATCTGTAAGCTAAAATTTATTTTGTTCCGGATACTGAGTAAATGAAACTTTCTAATGAAATTGGGAAGTTTTTACGCTCCAATATAAATAGTGTCACTCAAAACTAGCTGTTTAGATAATCGATCTACTAATCTACCATTTTACCAAAACTATCTACTACTATCTATCTACAACTAGCATCTTTCATAGTACTGCAACTTCATTTTCTTTTAATAAAGATAATAACATTTCTTTAGTTTCCAACAATAGAATAAAATCACGCTATTATATATTTGATTATATAATAGCGGTTACACAGTGGTTGGAAATATATTGCAATCATTGTCGAACATTTCTCAATGAAAAATACTTTTAAAAAATTCGCAATAAAGAGAAAAAATTACAAGAAGAACAAATTAGTCGAGTTTTTAGAATTACATTTTTTATCACAGAAGAACGCCAAAATTTCCGGTTAATTTTAATTAATTAGAATTTTAGAAAAATTGCTCCGAAATGCGAATTTCCATCATTCAAAGATTGTAGTAATTTTGGTAGCACTTGGTCAAACGGTCTGGCCTTTAGAACATCAGCACACATTTACGTAAAACAACATGCAAAATGAATTTTTAAAAATAAACTTCCAGTACTCAAGCATTTAGTTAATCCGACAGTATTTAAATTTGCCGGATTAACGAAGCTGGAATCTGTTGACGAATTATATGACGGATTAAAAAAATAATTATTTATATAAAAACAAATACTATATGATCATTTAAAAATTTTTAAATAAATAGCATTCTTGAGTTATACGAAATATTAAGTTTAGTTCATCATTTTAACAACAATATTTTTATACAAATTTTCAATATCTTTCATTTGTTTATCATTATTTTGCATTGTATTTATTTGCCTTTTAATAATACAATTTTATCTATGTATTACTATGGTATCGATAAATCATCGTGTCTTACTGATATATTTTGATCTACGAAAGTATCCATTTTATTCCTCGGTTTGTTTATTTTTTTTGTATATCAAATAATTAAAAGAAGTTCCTTACAGTTAAGCATATTTTCTTTACAAACTTGTTAACTGTATGATTTAAAAAGGATGTTATTACTGAAAATTTTTCTTGTTAAATTATAAAAATTTATATTCATTAATATTTTACTTGTTGGTAAGGGAAAAAAAAAGATCTATGCTTAAAAAATGTTCCGTTCCTCGCTAAGTTTTAAAAGATGGCATTCGTTAATGGCTTACATGATTGCCCTTGGTTTCCAAAGTCTTAATGATATAAAATTTCAATTTATTATTGATTATTTTCTGCTAACTCACGATATGTTGATTCCTTGAAAGAAATTTTTATTTACTCTATAAGTAACACAATTTTTAGGAAAATTCACAATTTTTGAATAAAAAGATCTTATATTCTGTATCGCCATTTTTTCATAAATTTAATTAACTAAGCAAATATTTAATAGATACTAAAATATGTACTTAATATATACTAAAATTTGATGTATATCTATAGCATACACTGAAAAAAAAGTCATATTTTACTCATTTTTACATTTATTATCGTTACAAACCAAGTTAAACACGTATTAAATATCTGTTATTAAGGAAAGTTTTCTAATTGATACGGTGTAAAATAAATTCTTCAGCTCTTTAATGATTCTTGACAAACATATTCTATCTTTAAAGTTTTATCGGCTAGACGATTTTATTTTTTAAAAAACTGATCAAATTTCCATCAAAAGAAGATTTTTCGGATTCTTTCATTAGAATTAAATCATCTTTTTTTTCCTTGGCTGAGTAGAAATTCCTTCCACGTTTACTTTTCCTAATCGAATTCTAAAACATTTTTCGTGCGACAGAAAAGTACTCTTTTTTAATCAAATACAATGTTGCTAATAAGGAAAGTGCGACATAGACAAATTAATTTAAATATAAAAAAACACACTTTATTTTCCTTTATTAATTCTACTGTATTCTTTTAAATAAAAATTTCCTTTCATCAAGAAAGGCATTTCATGATGACATTCCATGCAATAAAGTCAATTTAAGGAGTAGCAATTAGTGTAATTTAACTTTACCCAAAAATAATCCAACTCCGAAATTACATTTTAATAATCAGAATTTAAATTTATAAACGTAGTCCATGGTGCATTTCCAGTAACAAATATCAGAATCCAAATCCTGTGGGATTTTCATAGTCTTGGCTTATAAAACTTTATTGCGAAAAAAATAATTACACGAATATTCAAAGCAGAAACAAATTACTTAAAAAAATGTATCTGTAATACTCTATCTCGACTAATACTACAAGAGAATGATCTTGTGTTGGCGCTCTACAGGCCAAACTATTTGAGCTAGGTTTACAATAGTTCAAATATACCTTGAAAGGTAGAAATGTGCGCCTTGAAACCATTATTTTTAAATTTATAAGATGAATTTTAATTAATTAAAAACTATGCAAAATCTTGATGAATAAAAAACATTATTGGGCAAATTAGATTTTTACATCATTTTATTTAATTTCGAGGGGAAAAAAGAGCATATTTTCAATATTAAGTGATGATAACTACCTTAATAATAACAAAGCTACATTTAGTGATGGTTTTTTTTTGAGGGAGAGAGAATATTGGTAATAAAATTTATAGCTAATAAATGGTCTATACAGAATTTAAAAATACACATTTCTTTTGCATATGGAGATAACAGATTATATTTGAAGCATATTTTAAACATTTCCCTATGATTAAGAGAAGATTTAATGCAGGAATTTTAGATACAAATATTTCAGTTTCTTTTCTCATATAATTTCATTTTAACTTTAATATTTCAACCTAGTTTTTCTTCTTTCTGTCTATAGATGACAATGAAACAAGCATATGGATGTACGCCATGATTAGCGTCGGATCAGCTTTTGTTTTATTCGTGATCGTGACTTTGTACTTAATGTGGTACGTATTACTTATGGATTTTTCATTTTTAAAAGAAATATTTCTAAACTGATATTATTTCGAATTATTTTTCAAAAAATTTAACCTTTAGAAATTATATTGAATAAATGAACGAAACCGTTTGCATTTTTGCTTCTGTCATATTTTAACTATGATCAAAAAATTGTTCTCACTCGTTCATAGAAATGACCATTTAACTGTACATCTAAATGAAATATGTATGTGTTACTGTGAACGATTTATACTAGAGAATATCAACATTAAGCTGCAAATGTTGAAGAATAAATACGTCAGCGGAAGGTTAGCTTTTTGATTATATTCGTATATATTTGAACTATTGCAGGTACGTTGACAAACAAAATACACTATGGTGAGAGGCAAAACCAGAAACAGAGAGAAAACACAGCCAGAGAGGTGGTCATAAAAATTTAAGTTTCTGCAATAAATAAACACATAAGTCAATACATATACGTGATCAGAGGACAACCTTTTTGATTATATTCTTATACATTTGATCTATTGAAAGCTTATATTGATAAACAAGCACAAACTCTAGTGAAATGTCAAACAAGAATCTAAGGAGACAAATAGAATAGCCGACATAGCAATTTAAGTTGGGAGAGTAAATGTTATTGCATAATGTTAAAGTGTAACTGTTATTGGTACTATTTTGTTTTTCATTTAGAATGCACTATAAATGCAACAGTTTATTGGCATTGACTATTACTTAGGGTTTGTCCTATTTGAATTTTTAGTGTATTCTAATAGTGGACCGACAAAACTAGATGGCTGTTAACAGGTATTAAGAGGGAACAAAAATTGCAATGTAACAAGATGTCGCAAATCATGTTAAGAAGCTGAAAATCTCGAAAAATGCATGCACCTTCCAAATGCAGAAGACAATGCCATCTCAAATAATGCATATATTATGGACGATGGACATTTTTCACAGTATTTACATAAATCTCAATAAGACTTTAACATTAACGTATGTGCAATAATCTTCGACGATTATCTGATAGGAGTGTACTTGCTGCTCTATTGACTCAATAGAAAACAGACCTTATTTTGGGGCAACACATCCTCCAGGAAATGTTGCAAAATGTTTCATCCTCAGTGCAGTGAGGCATGTGGTTCGTATATGATGGCGCATTTGCTAATTTTTCCCGCTAGGCGTGTAATCACCTCCTTATAACATATCCAAGAAAGTGGAGTGGACACACGGTACCCATTGATTGGTTACCACTTTCGCCGTATACTTATCCGTATGGATTTCTCCTATGGGGTATCTTAAATTATTCGTTTATGCGATGTCTATCTACTAAACGAAAGATCTCATAGAGAGGGCTGTTGTCTCTTCGGCAGACATATTGTAAACAATATGCTTTTATTTCTCATTGATATTTTTCATTCTAAGAAAAGTATTATCTCAAGAAGCTACGCTTCACAAGACTAGCCAGGCTCGAGCCATAACTGGGAGAGATGACTGCTGTAATCGCAGAATGGCCTCATAGCGACATAGCGAGTAACAAAAATAATCAATTACTTTCAATACAGAAAGACTGCGTTCGTACCATTAATCCAGAGCCATCAGCATCTGTTACTTTAGTGATATCCAGCCAGAGTTCATTTGAAGGTGAAATGAAGATATGCTCAGATTAGTGCTATTTTTATCTCGGTGTCAATCAGGATTTTATTTTGGTTAGAAGGCAGATAGATGAGTGCTTAGAACCAAGCTATCGACGATGCAGATATTTGGATTTCTGTCAAAAATGATGGTTTGGAAGCAATTTCGATGACAGCAGTGGCACTCTTGTGTTTATATCTCATGAACTTTGATAGTATATTTGAACATGAGACTTGTAAATGAACCGGTTGTGTGGCCATTCACTATTTCAGGCAGGGGTTTTTTATTAGGATAATTTCGTCCCCTTAATGTCACTGTGCCCTAATGTACTCTACATCAACATGTTGCATTGCATTTTAAGATCTTTAGATTTTTTTTCCATTTTTCCCATCTTCAATAATATTCTATATTATTGAACGACTGATCCAATATCGTCCAGAGCTTGTAAGGACCGCAGACCAAGTGCGACAGACACGAAATTTCACCCCACAAAATGGCATAAAGCAATGCATAAACATTTGTACACTTGCAGTCAAAATCGTGACGATTACGGTTTTTTATTAATTTACCGTCATTTCATATTTAAAATGGTTGTGTATTAATAATCATGTATACTTTAACCTGTAACCTTGATATCTTAATCAAATAAATATGTCATTTAGATATATTATTTGCCTAAATTTCATATTTCTAAACTAATATACATACAATGTTTTAATTTCATGATCCTCCAATGTAGTACTGAAAGTAAGTGTAATATAAATATTTTTTAATTACATTATCATATGATTACTAGCATATTAATATTTAATTTAAAGTTGAATTTTCTTTAAAAAAAAGAGTCAATTGGAATGTGATGCCTTTATCAGTCAAGCGAGATCTGTGAACATTTCTAAAAGCATAATTAACTACGCATCTGTCAAAAATGTTTTGCAAAACTCTTTTTGGTTGTTTTCCACTTATACAAACAAAAATATATTTCACTTCCGAAATTCAGCATTTTATCACTGACATGGCTGTTTTTTAACGAAAAATAAATATTTATCTGCTTCAAAAATCAATCCATATCCAAAGAGTAAAACAGTCAGCGTCAGTGTTGATATGGTATGAGATTGTGGTGAATAGCATATAAGCCAGTAAACAACTCTTCTACCCGAACGATCGTTTTGGTAAAATTGTTAAGTTACTGGACTGCTAACCAAAAGGTCCCAGGTTCTATCCTACGCGCATCGCCCTGCACATTGGTGACTCTGCTTCTGAACAACCGCATCCTTCGTTCAGCTGTCGTGGCTCCATCTACCGGCACTCACCATCCATCTCGTTCGTCTCACCTCCGACTCACTGGAGGGAGAGTACTGTGGTGAATAGCATATAAGCCAGTTAACAACTCTTCTACACGAACGATCGTTTTGGTAAAATTGTTAAGTTACTGAACTGCTAAACAAAAGGTCCCAGGTTCTATCCTACGCGCATCGCCCTTCTTCAAGATCATAAAATTCAAAGGGTATGAGATCTTAAATTCAAAGCGATGAAGTTTTCAAGATTTTTGTTTTTATTTAAATTCAGCAATGAAATAAGTTTGGTGTTTTAAGTTCAGTATCAATCTTGATTGATGATATCTTTAAATTCAAAATTAAGATCAAATAATTTTCTTAGGAAATAGAAGTAAAAGATAATCCAAATTTTTCCAGAGATGTTTTAGGTAATGATTTTGAAAAAAAGCTTCTAATTTGAAGTTCTGTATCGATTCTTGAACATATATTTTATTAAAAAATATCCTATATTTGGTAGGCGTTTTGGTTACTGCTGAAATCTTTATCCTTCATGTTGTTAAGCTATATGATCTAACACATTAGATAAACGGTATCTATTAAAAATGCGTTTATTATTTTAATTAATGCATACAAGTTAATTAGTTTTTGATATAAATTCAATCTTTTATTTCATAAATCATTAATAATCCATTATTTAAAAAAAAATGTTCAATCACATGTTATGAACTATTTTTGAAAACAAAATTCAAATTTTATGCAACAATTCGATCATACTTATTTCATATATAAATTGCAATGGGGAATCAAAATTTAATGAAATGGAAATCTTAATTTTAAATAATAAATAAACTCTATGAAAATGAGCAGGAATATATACAAATACAATTTTAGTATTTATTTTGTAATTGCAGGAATTATAATTATGTTTAAAGTAATAAAAGGTGAGGTTTTTGCTGTCTTGTTCAGTCAAAGGCTATACAGAAATATTGTATTTAAATTTCTTTTTAAATATTTTGAAAATGGAACATATTGTAGTCAATCTCGAACTTTAAAACTCTACTTCAATTTAAAAAGATATTCGTCTTATTTGGTTGCACATATATTATTGATTTTATAATTTTATTCATAAATCAAATATTTTTATGTTAAATAGCAGGTTAGCCCCAAAAATCAAGCTTTAAACTATAATCTCTTATTTATCAGTCGTATTAAAGTTCATTGTCTTGCTTGACTATCGAGATTCTAGAGTTGTGTATTTCAGGAGACATATGACAAATTTGATGAAATCATCTCATGTAAAAATTTAAATTCATTAGTACTGAGTGTTTTTTTTTTTTCTTATTCCGTTATCAGATGGGGATTTTTTTATTTCATAATGAAATCCTTTATTATTATATTTAATTGTATTATGAATTCAATTTAATACATTCAATCGTATTTTGAGTGAGAACTTCACATATTAACAAACATTGCTTTTGAAAAGTCCATAGTACACATTAAATAAAACATGCTATCATTTGATAATTTCCATAATTAAAAAAATTACAAAAGTCTTTAAAGAATAGTGTAATTTTAACAGCCGCATTATCAAACAATTTTATTTTGAAATATTGTTATGCCGCACTAACACTAAAATTTTATGATGAAACGAAACCTACATAATTCAGTTTATTTTCTAAAATCATAATATATTATTTGAATAAATTACATATAACTTAATAAAGTTAATTTAACTAATAAACTTTAAAGAATCGCGTTTCTTAAATCACCTTCAATTCAATTTGTTATGTGTCATTATTTTAAATGATGTTTTTTTTAAACAAAAATTAATTTTAAAGAAATGAAGAAATTCGCAACTAAAATCTTGAAATTGTAGTAGCAAAAAACTGTGCATTTTTAATGTAAATTCTTTTTCTGACATTGTGCAAATGTTTTAACAGAATGGCAATACCTTTCCATAAAATGATACAAATTTAATTATTATATTTCAAAATATTTGCTTTATTTTTCTTTAAACATTGTTGCAGTTTTGTCTCAGTTGTTAAAGCTAGTTATAAATTCATATAAATTATATTAAAATTCAGCAGAATGTTTAAAACAACATTAAAATAAAATAAAAAATAATTATCGGAATAAATATGGATGAAGCAAGCACTTTAAGTAATTCCAAAACACACACACGTACAAAATGCTTTTTTCAGATTAAAATAACTCTTTTAAATCTATATAATTAGTTTAGCAAAGAAAAATTTTAATTTTCGGAAAAAAATTCAGGTTTTGTTTGTAATTTTGATAATTTTATATTTTTATACAAATTTCGACTTTATTTGTTGTATAAATTTATTTTCTATATTTGAAATGAACGTTTTTTTTTCTATTGCTAGCCATTCTGCAATTCGACAAGTAGCAGAACAAGATCTGGTGTCTCGAACTACAACATCCAGAGGAACCGGTTACAGATCTTATCAAAGCGCTTGAGAATCGACTTCCTTCGATGTCATTAAAAATGCTTTAAAAGAATTTCAAGGAAGGGTTTGGATTGTCATTCCCGAATCTAACATGAATCTGATAGAATACAGACATTTCGTTGATGGAACTAGACATTGAGAAGATTAAGAGTTCCATTGTGTGAGAAGCATGCATATCATCAGCAGAAATTAGTGCCAGCATCTCATCATTCCATTCAAAAAATAAATTCCCCAGGACCTATTTTAAGACAATATTATAATATTTGCAAGAAAAACTTCATTTAAAGTCATTACCCTTCGATTTATATTACCACATTTCTTGTAATTGAATCTTAATTTTATAAAATTACATATTTGTGACGAACCTGCATGTGTACCAGAATTACAAATTGATCTACAAAATATGTCAATAAAAATTTTTTAAAGATATCCAGATTTCTTCAGGTTATTTAATACTAAATGATAAGTAACACAAACGCACACACACGTGTGTGTGTGTGTGTAAATAAATTTCGTGACAGAATTCTGAATAAATTGTTTTCCAAGTATAATTTTTTGAATTCAAAATTTATTCCGACAAATTCAAAATCAAATCAATAAATTAATTTTTATTCAGAGAACCTTGATATTAAGTTAATGCATGTAGATCTAAGTAATCATAATTTAATTAATAATTTTTATTTAATTTATATTTAGAATGCAAGGAGAAGTTTTTTGAGTATTATAGGTTGGATAAAACAATAGCGAAAGCTAGTAAAAAGTTATATAATAATTTTTATATTTCAATCACTCCTGGTTTTCTTTAAAGGTATTTGATTACGTTTCACATTTGGAAATGAAAGTTTATTTAAAAGGTAAATTCTAAAAAAAATGTGAACAATTTGAGATTTTTTATGGAATTGGTAAGTTTATTCGCGTTTTAAACAATTAAACAATAATCAAACTTCTAGCATCAATTACTTTTAAGAAAAAATTACAATTTCATTGACTGCATAAAAAAATTAATAACAAAAATACAAAAAATCTGCAAAAACTCTGAAATAAAATTCCTTGAACGTATTTTGTTTTGTGACACAAAAATTCGATTTTATTATTTAGTCACTTTTTGCAGTTAAATTAATTTAAACTGTAAATTATAAAAATATGAAGGCTTTCAAGACCTTTACCGACTTGGAAAACTTTATTCGTGTTAAAATGAATTAATTAATAGTCAAATGGCTGTTAGTAATTTTTTTTACAAAAAACACGACAGCTAATAAACGAGCTTTAATTAAAAGTTAAAAATGGTTTGGGTTGACTGTCTATGATAAGCATACGAAAGTGAACATGTTTCAGCACATTGAATTTTATAGTGCAAAAATGTATTACTTATCATAAATATTGACATGTTCAAGACAAGTGTCTGAATTATGCAATAATGTGCTAACAAAACTATGTAATTCAAAACATGACTGCATCGATAAGTTTAGACAAGGTATATTTTAGTTATTTTTGAAGTATGACAAAAATAATTAAACTTAACTCAAAGAATACATTTTTCTTTCCAATCTCCATCGGAATAGGCAACGTAGATATAATTAAAGCATAATAATGTACATTTTCTGAAACGGAAAATATCGCAGCTTATCTAATTAAAATTGCCACACATGAAACACACTATTATACAAGGACAAATAGTATAATACAGTGAAAAAAAGCATTCAAAAGTAAAACCATCAGCCCATAAATTGTTGATAAACTTGCTCTTTCTTATTATTTTCCCAATGAATTTCTGGTCCTTTATTGAAGAATGAGTTTTTCCAGTCCCATTTGGATATTGGCTGCGTCCAGTTTGGTCCATATTCTGTTTTTAATATCGTTTCTGTCTCACAAGGTACCAGTACCTTTTCTCCTAACAGAGCAGCTGAACAAAGACTAAAAGGAGGATACAAAACCCTAAAATGCAGATGATTTGGATTATTTTGATATTCCTCTAGTTCAATATAGTATTCGATCATAATATTTTGAAAAGCACAAAACAGGATCGAGTTTTAGTTATTAAACTCCAATAAGAAATATTCAATAATAATATGTTCGCACACAAGTTAAAGACAAAAAGAATCTACAAGACATGAAATGCACATTATTTTAAAGAGTATAACAATTTCAAAAAATTAAGATTATATAGAATTTGATAAAGTTGCTTTACATTTGAATTTTAAAACTTTTATATAAAATATAACATATAAATCTATCTAGCATTCTATTATCACTATAATAAAAATGAATGTTACTAAATACGTTCTCCAACATGCTTAACTTCGTTACAATCGAAATACCGATTTTAGTATAATCAAGGTTTCCATAATTTCCAATCATTGATACGAGATGTTTAATTAATAAACTATGGAGAAAGGGTGATTAAATTATTTTTATTTAAAAAAATCAATAAACAATCTAATAAACTGAACACGAAGAATAATAAAAAAAACTCCGATAAACCAATTATTTGGTACCTAATATTTTAAAGTTTATATATCCATTTCTTCTTCACAGTATAAAATTTGCTACAAATTGCTTTAGTTGTTTACACTGACGACCTATTTCTTTCATTCGGCTACGGAGTTAAAATCAAGGAAAATATTTTCTCCACATTTGCAAACTGAGATGGAATGTCAAACACGTATTCTCATGACTTTATTAGACATTAACTTCTGTTCAATCTATTTATGTAACTACTTTGTATTTGCAAAATTCCAAAGGCATTTATCTTCCACACTCAGTACTAGTTTTAAATTTTGGTTGAAATTATTTTTTATTAAATAATCTTTCGGATGTACAAACTCTTTTTGAATAGAATTTGATTATTGCCCATATGAAGGTTTCTTATTTGTAAATATGCAATATTATGTTTTATTTCTTCTCATTCAAGAATTGTATTAATAGCAGAATCTAAGGAGATAACAGAACAAAAGCAGAAAGAATTGAGTATATATGGTGATAATCCGATATGGTAGCCCAATGTATACAGCAGATTTTTTTTAAATTTATAAGTTAAAATTATATTGATAATATATATTGATGCGTAATGGAAATTTCGAAATGAAGCCTTAATCTCATTATCACCTTCATCATCACATATAGGTTTAAAATTGCTATCTTCGGGCACAATGATTTATTTGTAGAATATCCGTGTTCATCTTGCAAAATAAATTCAGATGTTAATAGTATTTGAGCCACCAATGCTTTCAAATGATTGAAAAATGCATGATATTTTTTATTAAAATATATATAATATAATAGAGTGCATTTTTTGAAAAGTAATTATTTTTCACCTTCTCTCATACGAATAGAAAGTACTGAAATCGTCAAAAACTTCGAAATCGAGATCCAACATTTCAAACCTTTCTAAAAAATACTTTTTTCGACTTCTGTTTGTCTATGAATAAAATAAACGCTTTGAAATAGAAGGATGATAGTTTGTATACGTTCTTAACATCAAATTTGTGTTAAGAACAGATTTCAGCTAAATTTTGAACGAAACCTATTCAGAGAAAGTCTGTCTCGAACTTCCGAGTGAAAATGATACTACTAATGTAGAGTGCAGATTGATAAAATTTAGTACTCAGATTTTGCATCTATAATGATTATTTGTATCGAATTTCGAACCAAATCCATAAAGGATTTGACCATCTGTCTGTATGTACTTTTACATGGATATAAACATGATAATTCAGGAATGTGACGAATTAGGTAAATGATACTGGTTCACAGTTTTACCTTGTACATTGTAGATTCATATCAAATTTTGAACCAAATCTGGAAAAGAGTTGGTTGTCTGTCGACATATACTTCCTCATCCATTTAAAGATGAAAACTGAAAAACGCAGTGACTTAAATAAATTAATTCAATAGGAGCGGGGCCGTAGTGGCCTGGTGATAAGGTCTCGGAGAGCTGCAGGTTCGAGACCCGATTTCGCCGAAGAATTGTCGAGTAAGCGGCCTGGTGAACGTTAAATCCGTCAGAGCCAAACGCCCTCCAGCTGTAATGGCGTGGAAGTTAGGAGAGGGGGTGTCAGCCCAAGCGCCATCCCTGTTATCTGACGCGCTTCAAAATTACGCGGTCCGTTCCAAAGTAGCCCCCAGTGTAGCTTTAAAACGGGACGTTAATATAACTAAACTAAATTAGAATCGATAGCGAAGCTTGTGTCTACAATTGTATTTCTGTATCAAATTCTGGTTACAATCGATCGGTTATATATATACAGTGGTGGCCAAAATTGTGGACACTTTTGAAAATAGCTATGTTTTCTAACTTTGTATGCTTATAGAAAATGTTACATTTCAGAAAATGTAAACTCTTACATATCATTTTAAAGAGAATTAAATGCTGATTTCAATACAAAAAGCAAAATTCAAATATCTCCAATACAAAAAAAGTTATTCTTACTTTAATCTGAATAACAAACAAAGTGATGAAGTGAATTGTAACTTCTAACTTTCTTGGCAATTCACTGTTTTTGTTCTGGGAACCAATCAAATGTTATTAACTGCTAGTAGAAGCTGACATCATGTTTAAAGTTGGGACAAGTCATTATGGTGCTTTTTATGTAGAAGTATGACTATTTTTTCTGTAACTAAATTGCAAGTTTGAAGTTCTGTTAAACTTTTTAATACATAGTTGAAGTTTTTGTAAATATTTCTAATATTCAGTCAAGAAACAATGACATCAAATAAAAGAATATATTGCGTTCATAGAAAGAGGACTAAGATGATTGTAATACATGAATGTGGTCTTTTCTATGCTGAAATTGCATGACAGGTGGGTGGTTCAGTGACTAAATCTAGAATTCGAAAATTTTATTTACACTATCATGAGACAAATTCAATAAAAAAAAAACAAAGCAGAAAATGACTGAAAATGTGAACCACATCTGTTGATGACAGAAAAATAAAAAGACTATGTCTTCAAGATAGAAGAATGCCATTAGCGGCCACCAAAAGTCAATTGAATGATGCTGGCATTTATGTCAGTTCAAGACCAATTAGGAGAAAATTATTAGATGTTGGATTAAGAGGTGGAATAGAATGAAAAAAAAGTCTTTATCTCAATTTAAGCAGAGTATAAAAAGATTATAATGGTCAAAGGAACGCATTCATTGGGCAGATGATCAGTAATTACAAGTTATTCGGAGTGATGAAACAAATTATTATTCGGTAGTGATGGTGAAAATAGGTAAGACATAGAATAAGGGAAGAACTACATCCTCACTGCATTCAGGCAACTATGAATAATTGAATTAGTGTATCGATTTGATATTGGTTTCCTTCATGTTATCGATGGTACATTAAATGCAGGATATTACATTGATACTATTCTAGAGTCAAAATTTACACCTCCCATCAGTGATCTATTTTTCAACTACGCATCATTTATTTTTCATCAGGATTACTCATTGCTACATAGCAAAAAATATCGAAAGAGTGCTTTAGTACAAAGTGCATTGAATTGTTATCATGGCCAGGAAACAGACCTGACTTCAAAATTATTGAGAACTTATGGCACCATTTGAACACTCTTGTACATATGAAGCATTCGTCAAATAAAGGGAATTAATTGAGGCTATAATTGTTTCCTGGCATCCTGTAATAACAAAGGAAGATCTTAAAACTCTAGTCAGCTCAATGAAATATTAAATTGAAGCTGTAATAAAAAATAAAGGCTACCTTATTAAATACTGATAACTCACTACAGTCGTCAGCCTCTAATATATATCTATAATTATTGCTACTCAACTTTTTCTTTTATCCAAATATTTGTATTTTTCTTTTCGTATTGAAATCAGCATTAAATTCTCTTTAAAATGAAATGTAAGAGTTTGCATTTTGTGAAACGTTACATTTTCTATAAACATACAAAGTTAGAAAACATAAAAATTTCCGAAAGTGTATACAATTTTGACCACCACTGCATATACTCAATTTCCTAGCCTTTGTGTACTAAACGCACCGATGAGTCGCTTAAATTTCGGTGTTAGTTACCAAAAACACCAAAATTATATTTTTTGCAATTATTGCTCGACAAATCGCATATTTAATACATAAGTATTAAATCTGCGATTAATATTATAAGTATTGATTTTCATTGCTGTATTACAAAACGTATAATTTTCATATGTAAAAATTAAAAATCTGAATTCTCGTGGCTTTCATGGCTACGCCCAAAGTCACGATTGCATATAAGGAAGGGGAAAAGAAATTTTATTAGAGAATATGGAAGAAAGTACCATTGAGAACACTCCCAATGTTTGTTTGTTTTTTCTGTTTTCAAAGTCATTTTTATTTGCCCATCTTCAAATTGTGATTCTCGTCAAATAAAGATGCAGAAACTGACAATTTCACATTTTTTATTTACTATTTTTAAATTTATAATATCAAGTTTTATCTAATTATTGAAAAAAAACCATTTTTTTCACAAATTTTTTTAATGTCATTTTTTTCGTAAATGTAAAAAAATACACTTTACTCACTTCGCATAAGAATTTGAATCCCTATAGTGACAAGCAACATATGATTGATTTCCCTCCTCGTAAAAGAAAAATATGTCTATCTTCAGACCCTTGTAGTCGAGAGTTAGTTCCAACGCTTCTTCAACCTTACAACAATAGTAATATTTTTAAAAAAATTAAATTAGTATTCATACTATGCTGAAAACATTTTAAAATATTTAATGCTGTTTAATTTCACACATTAAATAAACTTTTGAATAATAAAAATTTTGGCAGCAAAATGCATTAAACTTTTAAATAAAAAAATTATATCCATAGAAATTTCATAGGACATTGTTGCGCATGAATTGTGAAAAACTTATCTAATATTGAAGAATTATTTGGGAGAAATCCATGCTAAAAACCACGAAATCTCATCTCTTGATTTATTTAAGTTATTACATAGAAAATTACTGAAAATTTTATAAACAAACTACCGCAAAGACTTAATTTATGTAGTACCATAGTAAAGATGAATGAATCTACACTGGTGTGCAAAACTTAAGCAACAGGTACGTTTTTTGCCATAACTTCAAGAGAAATCATCTGAGAGACATGGAATTCAGAAATGAGATACAGCATTTTGTTCTGAAAGAATGCCGAAAGCATAGGTGCGCATAAATGAATACAATGCATACAGTATGGAATCAAACAAAAAGAGGCTTTATTGAACTCATAGTATCGTTACACATGATTGTCTGTCCAAGAGGAAGAACAGCAAGCAGATGTTCCTTAGTATGGGATATGCCCTCCCCTTACTGCAATGGTTGCTTCGCACCGTCTCCCCATACTCAGCACCAGATTGTCCAACAGTTCTTGAGGTAAGAGTGTCCATTCCTCAATCAGCATCTGTTTAAGCTGTCGAGTGTTCCCAGGAGGATGTTCCCAGGAGACGCCTTACGTGCCGTAAGGCGTCTCCCCAAAGCATCCCACACATGTTCTATCGGATTTAAATCAGGGGAGCACGCTGGCCAATCCATTCGAATGATATCTTCACATTCCAGGAGCTCCTCAACAGCATGAGTCCTGTGTGGCCGTGCATTGTCATCCATAAAAACGAAGTCTGATCCAATGGCACCTCGGAACAGACGCACAGGATCACCTCCTGACAATAGCGATCTCCAGTTACAGAACCTCTGTCGAAAACGTGGAGCTCAGTTCGCCCGTACATCATAATGCCTCCCCAGACGACAACTCCAGGACCACCGAAACGGTCTCTTTCCGTGATGTTACTGGGATGAAACCGTGTCCCGACCTCTCTCCAAATCAACGGGCGTTGGGAATCGCTTGTGGCCCTAAAACGACTCTCATCTGTAAAGAGGACACGACTCCATTGATGAGATGTCCAGTTTTTGTTCTCCCTGCACCACTCTAAACGGTGCCACCGGTGGGAAACTGTCAAAGGGATGCAGCGTTCAGGACGGTGGGCGAATAGGCCACCTTTGTGAAGGCGTCTGGACACAGTAAAACGCGACACTTGTCGCCCCGTTGCTGCACACAGTTGCTGAGCAATGGCGCTTGCTGACTGGTTTCGGGTTCTTTTCGCCTTCAGGACGATATGTCGGTCATAAACTGCAGTTGTTTTCCTGGGGCGGCCACCACCAACCTTTCTCACAGCTGTACCTGTGGTTTGGAAGGCTTTCGAAGCGCTCGAAATGGCACTTTTGTTGATTCCGAACTCTTCAGCTACACTGGTAACACTACGCCCCTCCTCCAGCTTTCCGATCATTCTTCCACGTGTGAAATCGTCCAGGTGATTTCTGCTATCCATATTGCACGAATTAACTCACGTGCACTTGCAGCGAATGTCTTTAATTGCGTCTCCGTCCTTCCTTTTATTGTAGTGTTGAGCTGCGCGCGCCTTCCGCACGTGTTTTGCGTACTCTCACGTCGCCTGTGACGTTTTGTTCCTGATATTTGCATACGCATGACCTTTCTCTTGAATTACCTGTTCATTGTACTGATCGCAAGAACTCCTTTTCTGCAATTTCATGGCTATCTGCTTAAAATTTGCATTGTTGCTTAAGTTTTGCACACCAGTGTATTATGTGGCTAAAAGCAATTGAGAATTTAAACATTTTAGTTCTCAAAGAGATCCCTCTTTTAATGATTTTGGTAAAAGGCTAATGATCAGTTTGATTTCATAAACCACCTTACTTCCAATTTAATAACATTTTAATCATCTATTTTAAATTAATTATTTTGTTTTTATTTTAGAATTTTTGTGAAATGTGTATGTTTCATCTATTATTTTAACTCAAATTTACGCGAGATCCACATTTGTACATAATATTATATCTAAGCAGATATTCAACATTTATAAATGACGTAATAAAATAATAGCGTAATAAAAATAATGAAACTTAATAAATGTTAATAAAATAAGTAATAATTAAAATGTTAATAAAGATATCAAATTATTTTGTAATTCATAGGCTTTATATATTTTTGCTATTTTATTTATTTGGAAATCAAGCAAATAATATTTTTTTAATCAACCTGCATAGACAGAAAATCTCCTCTAGTATGGGCAGTAATATCATATATAACAAAGTCTGTAGAACCTACATGTTACAAGAGAAAATTATAATGCATTTCAATGTGCAGCTGTACAGAGACCTAGTTTCTACGATCACGACTTAAATACTAATGAAGAATAGGCCAAAGCAAGAAATAAAATCCCTACTGAATTGTTAAAACTTTACGATGGCCATATTTCCGGGCTATGATACTCGGAATGCTTTGCCTTGAAAATAAACATCCCTTTGCTTGTATTTAAACCAAAATAAGCAAAAGATAAGCAAAAAGAAAACATATATGAAACAAGACTTCTGAAAGAACTACTTTTGATATGTATTGAGATCCTAGAAAAAGGAAGAAAAAGCTAATTATAAAAATATCCACTTCCTTCCGCCAAGAACTTCTTCGGCCAAGAACTAACAGCCTATTCACTGTAATAACTACATAAAAATTGTTCGTCTTTAACTAAGAAAGCATGATTATTATGCTGTTTAATGTTCTTCAGTGAATCTTAATACTTTTCCAATAATCAGTGTACGTCAGATATATTAAGCAGAGATTCACTTTATTTAATGATGCATTTTTGTAAGTTAGATTATTGTTGATTTTTTTCTCCATCATAATAAGCTCTATTAAATATTTGCTAATTCTTTTTATCTGTTACAATGATGGATTGCTTCCAGGTTAATTTCTTCTTATTACCCACGCAATTCAATTCAGATCGATGGAGCGTTTATGAAACCTTAGATAATTCCAGAGCTTTTAAACAGCTATTCTATGGGCTAATTGTGTTATATCATATATAATCAATGCTTATTGATTCAGCTCTAGAAAATTGTACATTGTTAAAGAACTAAGATGTTGCATTGGATGATGTTGATAAAAGATAATAACCATTGAAAATATTTGCAGTTCGCTGTGTAAATATTCGAAATTATTTTTAAAGAGAAATTGATACAATTATTGAATTCACTAAAAAGTTAATTTTAGAAAATAATGTACACTCACTTTTAAAGCATTTTATATTTTGATGATAATATTATTATTGATATAGATATTATCCGGAAACGTTTGAATTTCATATAATCAGGAAAGAGATATAAAAAGTGTCAGTTATTCATAAGTTTGATTTATTTTTCTGACCAAATACAGTTTGAAGCTATCCATTGCATTTTTACTCTTTGTTAAATATCATATTAGTAATATTTGTATTTTAATTAGCTTATATAGCTGACACTTTCAGTCAATCACTGCAAGAGAGGAGCACTCATTAAATGGATCTGTTTAAAATATTAAATTATTAGAAATTCAGAATTCATTGAAAGCTTTATGTTTATGGTTCAATGGAGTTACATTATAGTGTAACTTCTTATAATAAGATTAGCATGTTTATGGGGAGATTACTATAAATTCTTGTCTTAACTTTAAACAAGCATTTATTGTATATATATAAAAAAAATTCTGTACCTCGGAAATGACAATAACTATTTCATTAAATTTTACGCTTAAATAAGAATTTGGTTTTTAAGTTTATCTATATTGGTGTCTTTTCTGAAAAAAAATGGGATTTTGTACTAAACAAATACATTTTTTTTAATAAATAACTTTTAGAAAAGTATATTCGCCTTCCGGGAAGTGCACCATAATGGCCAGAACAACATGTTGTTGGTCCAATGTTGCAGGTCCAGTTCGAGTAGCTCTTTTTGCTTTATGTTTTTACTTATGTATTTATATTTAATATTTTTGCTTTCTGTTTTTGTATATCGGTGTCTTTTCTGAAAAAATGCGATTTTACCAAAAAAACATTTTTTATAACTATTTGAGCTTTTTTCTATCTGCTCATATGATGACAATGTCATATAGCGTCATCTCAGATACAATTTTATCACGATGAAACTGACAGCAAGTTCAAAAATGTAAGTAATCTATACTTATAATGAAGCTCAATGTGTGTGTACGCTGGCGCTCTACAGGCCAGACCGTTTGACCTACAGCTACCAAATTTGGTACATGTATATTATGGAGGTCAGGAATGTGCACTTGGAGTCCCTTTCTTGAATTTTTAATAAAAATTTTAATTATTAATTAAAAATAACTTTCCCGTCAAAAAAAATTTATTTTCCCACCACTAAATGGGCCTTCAGTTTTTTTCCTCCACGCTAATGAGGTTAATTTTTATTTAAATGAAGCATCTTCGTTTTTCCAATATTAACGTATTTGATGATCAAGATTTACGATGTGATTAGTCCTGCGTCTTATATAGTATCACCAATAATATGATTGATTGTGTTAGCATACTAAGCTGTATGTATTTTGTTGCATCATGCTTATTTGTACAAATAAATTCTCGTTACATAAAATCTTTTGAAGAATTTAATAATGGGTCCTTTGTATTTTATAAATTAAATATTTTAAAAATTTTAATTCCTAATGTTTTTTAATGTTTTTTAAAGATTAAATGTATTTAACTCTTAAATTTCTTATATTCTCAAAAATGCTTAAAGGTCCAGACTTCAGTTTTTTTTTAATTCTTAATATTCCTTACATGTTTTAAGATAGACTATGCACATTTTACACGTAAAACTTTTAATTTTATTTGTGTTTGTTCCATTTTCAGTTCGAAATGCACTTAATAACTGGTGTTTGTTCTGCTGTGTGCATTTTCTTTTAAGCTAAATAATAATTTAGCAAATTTATTTATTTACAACAAATAATTCACATTTTTAGAGGGATGTCTTTTCTTCTTTGTTACAGCATCATACGAATTTATACATGATTTATTTATAGACGAATTTATATATTGCGTTCTAAGTAAATTTATAAACGTAAAATTTGGAGATTGTGTTTCTAAGCGTTTAACACTTAGTTTGTCAACAAGCAAACTAAGTGTTTTAGAATTAATAACTACATGAAACATAATAATGAAACAATATTTTATTTTAAAATTTATGACAAACTACTTACCAGACCATAGCGCATAACAAGTTTCAGTGATTTACTTTTTCTAAACAACTGTAAAATTGATTCCATGTTCTTCACATCCGATGCCCGCATTCCGAAGTCAACATCTGAAGTGTATGGTATGATTCCGCATTCTCGATACCAACCTGATTAAATACAGCTGATTCACTATTAACAATGAAATAAAAGTTGAGTTTTCATTCAAAAGAGCAGAAATATCGTTTGCGGAAATCATGTACTTCCATTTTTGCATACAGTTTTTAAATTGCTTGACTGTAAAAGTGCTACAATTGTATGTTTTTATTTGCCTCGAGTGATTTAGAAGAGATATATTCCTCCGAAATGAAATTTCACTATGAAATTGTTATATATCAGAATGATCGTTTTAATCAATGTATGGTTCATTAACAGAACTTCAAAAATCGGGGCTTGAGTTTTTTTTCTTTTATATTAAAAGTAGGAAAAAAATGTTGGACACAATATGCATTTCAGTTTTAATTTATGTTGTTTAAAAACAGAAATATGAAAGATTAGAATTATATTAAACGAAACTCTTCTACCCTTGTAACATAGAATTAAACTCGTTTCTCAAACAAATTAGAATTTCAATTCATGTATTTTGATTATTTTTGTATCCCTCTTCTTTATAAATTTTTTTCAAAATCAACTTCAAAAATAGTAGGAATATCAAATCAACACAGCACAAAAATTAAATTTTCGATTAGAAAAATAGAATTATTTCGCTCAAAAGTAAGAACTAGCTATTAGAATTTTGGTGTAGACTTCCAGAAACATTCTAGCATATTCTTTAATAAACATGTAATCACTCCGAACCCCCCCCCCCCCCCTTAAAAAAATTGAGCCCTGAGCAGATCATGAGAAGGTAGCTTTTTATTTTTTTAGGGTCCCACAATGCTGGTACACAGATTTAATATTTAAAGGATGGATCTATTTCAAATTTTGAATCAGAGCCCTAGGGAGAATGACCATCATTCGGTCTGTACGTTCGCATGTACATAAACTTGCTAACTCAAAAATGCAGCTATTTGAATAAAGGAAATGTGCTATATAATTTTCTCTTTTAAAATCAAAATCTTTACGAAATTTTGAATTAAATCTGTCAAAGAGTCAACCATCTGTTGGTCGGTACGTTTATGTGCATGAAAATGTGGTAAATCAAAAGTATAATGAAAAACTATTGAGAATTGATATGCAATTCGTTATAATTATTACAGTTCCTGACTTGAAATGTATGACTTCAATTGATTGCAAACCCTCGGGGGAGCCTGTAACCCCTAGAGGGCGAGTCCTCAGGTGACGGATTGGGGAATGCCTCCATAGGTTTTTCCTTTGGGTGGTAGAAGGGAAATAAAATACCTTCCGCGGACCAACAGGTAGAAGTCCAAACGCCCCAGAGGCTCTGGCAACCCTCCTCTTCCATGAGTAGTGTATTATATTGCACTACTGGACAAAACAACAACAACAATTGATTGCAAAAAAGATGCCCTGATATTTTGTATATAGGTTGTTTTTTATTCTATTTTATGAAGTATAAGCCTCTGGTGAGAGACTAAAAAAAGAAAAAAAGATATGAGCTTTTGTAGCTTTAACAACCTTTGGCCCCAGGTCAACAATCTTATGTGGGAGGGAGGGGAAATAATACTTTTATAAGAGAAAAAAAGGGAGCGAATTCCGAAGAGACCACTCCCACTAGTTTGCAAATACCATTTCATAACAACGTTCCCAAATAATTATGTCTTCTTTTTTCATGAAATTTCAGACCTTTCATGAATTTAAAGAATTATTGTTGGGAGATACCAACATTAGTAACAAACAATAGTAATAAATGAAATTTCAAGAAATTTGTAAATGATAATATTGTACTACTGTACAGAAAGGATTTCATTGCGTTTTCCAAGAATTTTATCAAGGAACATCCCGGAATTTATAAATTTATTAATTTCATTTCTTATTCTATAGTGCATACTTTTTCAGTGTAGAAGATTCATGAGCTGGAAGGGCATTCTCTCATAACATTTATATATTCTTGCAGTTATTGCAGTAAATATTATTTAAATTTGCTGCTAAATGGAATAAACAACAAAAGAAGCATGCTAATGGAATAACAGCAACTATCAATTCAGTAATGTTGGAGCCAAAAAAAATGATAAAATCGCCTTGCATGGATTTTATTTTCTAAGAGATATGCAATTTTTAGTACTACAATATTGCTTATGAAGAAAGACAATATTTATGCATATATGCACCAACTACCATAAG
>JAPMOR010047997.1:5842-29436 GCA_026543865.1 Argiope aurantia | reverse complement strand
CTTACTTCTCATATATTCCATCATGTGCGACGAAATGAAGATCTTCTCGGTTGGGAAGAGAGGAGCAATTATTAGCTCGCAAAGCTGAGTGCCATAAGTAATTCGATTTTCTTACCAATTCCACCAAATGAATTATCCATCCATAAGTCATGAAAAAGTAATGACCGGAAGTACCGAACTCAGAAGAAGAGACATGGTTACATGTATCATACTCTTCTATGAAATTGAATCCTTTGTGGTACATCTCGAATGCAAATTCAGGCTGTAAAGAAATTTTTTATAGAAATCAATTACTATGATGGTATCGAAGTTATTTCGGGGAATAAATAAATTATTAATAATATGACACGAAGACGAAATTTTCGTTTAATGCATAATAGTAAATAGATGATATATTTTTAAGAATTCTGAATACTTACACTTTATCTTCATTTAAAAAAAATTCCTCTATTTTCTTCTACTTAATAAAGGATGAAATAAAATAAGTTTAAGGCTTTCAATGTCATAGAAATATAATTCTAAATGCAGAGCGATAAATGTTGACATGCATAAATTTCTCCTTTGAACTGAACGCAATAGACTAATAATACGCTTTGGTCACATGTTTTTTCATATCACATGTTTTTTCTTTTTGATAAAGTAGCGATAATTACTCTGGGTGTTCAGGCCTTTATTCTACTTTTCTTCAACACAACAGTCTAAGCTAGCTTCCAAGCCAGCTGAAAGTAGGTTTCTTGAAATCCACAATTAATGCAAGTTCAAGTTCAGCCAATATAGCAGAAAGTAACAAAAATTTCAAGAGAAACATGTTGACGGTTTTTTAATTTTTATTTTAATTTTTTTGTAATAAAACTTAATTCAGAAATCGAAAATGCTGAGTAAGAATATAAAAAAGCTGAATAAGTGTTCTTAGGGATGAAAAAAGTATATAAATATCGTAAAGTATATTTCAATGTTTAAGCTACTATTCAACCTGAAAATAATTATTCCATCCCAAATATATGTATAAACCTCAGAAAATATTAAAATGAACAACAAGAAAAGAAAAAAACACTCTCGAAAATATTTTTCTTAATATATATATATATATATATATATAGTGTTTTTAACTTTCGTTCTAAGGTTTCGTTTGAACGCCTTTTTCATAGTGTAATAAATGAAACTCTATAAAGCAAAAATTATAACAATTGAGCCTTACAAGTATGCATATGCAAATAGTAATATATAAAAAATTAACCATATAATTAGTTATCCTTTTACATATGAAAATTCCCGAATCTCCCAATAAGTGCAGTACTTGCAAATAGATTCATGCAAAAATACAAGAGCCTATGACCATTGAAGAATCTTTACTTTAAGGCTAATAAGGAAATATTTATATTTCCTGGTTGCAAAGTCAAATTCAATTGCTTTTCCTTTCAAATTAACAAAAAAAGAGCAACTCAGAAACGCCAGAAGTCTCAAGTTACTTCCTTTATTCAATAATCTCTTATAGTGACAAAACTAAGGCAAATTCGTTAATACATTAATAACGTCAAACCCATTTGACCATCAGAATCCGTAAGTACAATAGATAAGCAATAAATTGTTAATTACTTGTTAATAAATTGTTAATGCAGTCCCTTATAATAGATTCGAGTGTAACAGCTTGCATTTCCCAATTCATAAACTTCTAAAACATCAAAATTCTCTCCTTTTTAGTGATAGATTTGCAAGTGGAAAGGTCTTATATTGATCATTATTGGAATTCTATATTTGAAAGGCATTGGAAAGTTCGCGAATGCAAAGTTTAAGAAATGGCTGTAAAGCCATCTGAGTCTGCTACTTCTTGAATGGAAAGAAAAAAATGTTTGATATTATAGAAAATTCTTCTTCTTTTTTTTTTTACTTCGACTTTTCTAAGAATTAAATTCTTTTAACCAAAACTAAAAAGAAAAACTCGAAAGAAAAAAAACTATTTTTATATCGATGATAGGAAATAAACATCAGGTAGAAGTTTTGACTACATTCTTTTACTATTTTTCTTTCAGTGATGTTTCCCGAATTTGAATATCCTCCATTCTTTTCTTTTTATTTAAAATTTTTCAGGTTTTTATAAATTTCATATTTTAAAATGAGCTTTTCTTATCCATATAAATCCAAAATCCTAGTTATTTTTGCTCTAAGGTGAATTGCGCCAAATTAATTAAGATAGCGTTCTGAAAGAAAACAGTTACTAACATTTTTCTGTAGAACTGAAAACAGAGAAACTGATAAGAAAATTCTTATCAGTTTCAGACTAAAAGAAACTGCTTTAAAAATTCTTTTGTAATTTCTTTTCAACTTTCATACAATAAACAATTCTTCTGACTTTTATTTCATCAAATATTGTGTCTGAGTTTTACTTTTATTTCATCAAATGTTGAGTCTGAGTTTACAGAAATGAGCAAAAATGATTAAAATCTGTAAAAACAGTTGCTGATCTAATTAAAGATCATGCGGTTTAATCTTTATTTTGAATTTGTAAATGTACAATTACCGTCCAAAAATTCAAAAGCGCGTTGTTACAAAAAATTGTCTGATAAATGTGCGATGAAAGTAATCCAACAGGTTCGGCAATGGATAAAGATTCCGTATTCAACTAGTACAGGCGAAACACAAGCAGAATCGCATGGTCGAATTGTTTCGAAAAATGGCGTAGAAATCAAAACAGCTTACGGTGAGATAGATCTCACTAAGCGATTAACACTCCACAGAGAGAAACACGAGACAAAGTCATTTCTCGATCGAATTCTGTGACAGGACAAAGAATTTTCTGAAAAGATATGGACTTCTAATAGAGATTTCGCCAAAATTCATGTATTTTTTTCGAACTCCTATTTTCGTCACAAAAGTCACTAAATTCATCGCCAATCGGCGCCAAATTTGTCGCCTAGGTCGGAATCATTGGTTTGACATCTATTTAAGAATGTAAAACTCTAGTTTACTCTAAGATTAACTGTGTTAGGACGCAATATCACAGATTCTTAGCAAATTGTTTTCAGAAATATTGTTTGCAAATTTCAAAAGACTGAAATATTTTCCAATACAGATTTAAATAACATTTTATTTTATGTTAGGATATTCAAATCTGGATTTAAATTATTTAGTTTGAGTCTTAAATATTTATTTTCATTCTAAATTAAATACTTTGCTTTCATTTCGTCTCTTTTACATTTATGAATGGAACGAAGAAACAGTATTGTCTTTCTCATTTGATTGAGTCGATGATATTGGATTTCTTTTTCTTTCTTTCATTTTCAGAAGACGAAAACTCAAAAATCGATAAAAATAATCAAGCGGGGAAACGAAAATGAATGATTCTCAAATGGTTCCCTGAGGCATCTAGTACTAATAAATGAACCGACGGCTCTTCAAAATTAATCAGGCTGAATATTTCATTTCATACAATACAGTAAAGTAAAGTGTAACACTTCCGAATTCTATTGGGATTAAAAGAATAAAAAAGAAAAAATTGCATCGTTCGCTTAGTTCCATAATTATTTGTTTCAGGTTTGAAAAAGATAATTTATTTAAAACTTCTATTTAGAAAATTAAATTTTAAATCTATAGGGTATATACATATATGCAAAAAAGATAATATGTTTTCTTTTAAGCCGAAAGGTAATCTTATTGTGTTTAAGGTAAGTTTTAGGGTATCTTAATAAAATAATAATAACTCATTCTGACAGATTTTCAAATACTAATGTCTCGATTTCTCAAAAATGGCATATATTTTTTCTATTATGTAAAATATGCGATTTAGGCGTTTTGCCTTTAAAACGTTTGAAAGTATTAAGTTTAAATTTGAAAGAAACATCTCTATGCCCCTTGCTTGTTTTATCAACTACGATACTGAAGTTTCGTTGTAAACAGTTAAAAATAAGTAAAATTAGTCGGTACAAAATCCATTTCTTTTCCATTTTCTTTATTAAATATCTGATTAAATTAAGTAAATTTTATTGCATGTAATTGTTTTTCTTACTGATCTCCTTCAGTAACAAACTTCACCATTAAAATATTAATTCTTTCGAAACAATAATGAAAATGTTATGTAAAGCTGAAAGAAGAGTTCATTGTATTAAATGCATGCTTAAAGATTCAAAGCCATTATTTACAGTGGTATAAAATAAAATATCTTTTGTCCTCAATTTCGATATGAAATATAACATTTATGCATTTACAAAAAGAAAGAAGACACGTAAAGATAAAACAAAGACAACTGGCATAAGAGAATAATTTTCTAAAAACAAATGAAAATTATTAATATTGCACAGAAGAAGAGGTTTTTATATGTATCCTTAAAGACATCATCACCTGTTCTTTTCTATCAATGTCCCCTTCCCGAGGTGTCAATTGATATATTATGGAAAATGGATTCGATCGCTATTTCAGGAACATGAATAATAAAGGTACTTGCCAAAGAGAAAGAAATTACTAAATTAATATCTAAAATCTATATTAAAAATATTCAATCAAACATCATCTATATACAACTTATCGATTAGTCAGATAATTAGTTTGAAAACAAAATGGTAATGAAATATATCATTGAGCTAAACCCAGTAGCAATAAATTAGCAATTTCAATAATGATAGTATATAAAGATGAGAAGCTCGTTTTATATTTTAAAATAATGATTCATATTTTTAAGGCGCGATAAAATTTTGAAATTCCAACAGCATTACATCATAATTGATTAAATTGAAAAAAGAATAGTAACAATAATTACAGGATTTAAATAGAGCTTTGTATATTGCTTCATAAAAACTAAATTCATTTCTGTTATCTGATTGAGAGAATAGATTATTATTCTGCATTGTGGGAAAAGAAATAGCAATATCTGAAACTATTTTGTAATCAACATTGATGATCTGCATTTTGATGAAGCAAGAAAACTAAATAATGAATGAAAACTGACAAAATTTACTATTAATAATTACACTTTATATGACAACAGCTTCAGAAAGTGATACAATTATGTAAAAGACATATAGTTAATTACATCTAAAAACATCAGAAATTATTCCGTATCAAAAATCAAACAATCGAACTTAAATAAATCTTTGTGGTAATTCGATCCCTTAAAATAAATAATTTAATAATTTTTCTCATAAAAACGAAAAATTGGAAATATGAAAATAGTTTTGGCTAATAGAATCTGAGTAAAATGAATGAAAATTGTATTTGAAATAAAAACGTTGTATAAAATGCATGCAAAATGGGTCTGAAGAATAACCCTTACCACTGCCTTTTTGGCTCGTAATTCCGACAAGCTATTTCAGAAAGACATTTCTTTGTCTACACAGCAAAGTTTCAAGGTCTATTCTTCCCCTAATGTTATTCCTTATGCCAAATAAAATTCTAGATTACTCTGAATATGTACTAAAAGCGGTTAAATGTAACTCTGGCCATATTCTCTAATGGCTGTCTGCTTCCTGTTGGCCTTTAGAAAATGTCAGCCAGAAAATTTATATTTTAATTTCAGTTAAAATGATGGAAATAAATGTTTTTAAAGTAATTATTCGTGTTTTTTCTCCTTCATTTACGATGTTCGATATTTCTCTTAAAAACTTATATATAAAAAAGAAATGATAACATTTTTATCATAATATTTCTATCTTTCAATAATAATAATAATTCAGAAATGCTTTTAACAACAATATTAAATAGTTGTAATTTCGACGCTTTTGGATCAGTATGATCTCCCCCCAAAAATCAGATTTTTATCCAGTTAATGCCTTTTTTCTCTCTTTCAAAAATTTGGTATAATTTTTAATTTTTATATGATTACATGTATTTTTTAATATAGAACATCTAAAGTGCACTACAACCTAAAGTCCACAACCTAAAGTCCAACCTAAGGTCCACACACCTGAAGTCCACAAAATCAAAATGCTTCCTTGAAACAAACAAATTATGAAATTTCAGTATGAAAACTACTGATTATTTTTTCCAGCAAAATGAATTACTTCTTCCTAGCATCAAAAAAAGTTACTTCTTCCTAGATTAATTTTATGAAATTAATTTTTTCAACTTGAAGTTAATAGCATTAGTGTAGAGCAAGAACATATTAATTGTTCAAAAACATAAAAAGACTGTAAAATTTGGTTAAATAATTCTCAATTTATTACAGTTTTCTTTTTTTTTTTTTTTTTTTTTTTTTGCCCCAATGGGCAACATAAATTCTTTGAATAACAATAGAAATCTGAAACATTCATTATTATCATACTTTTAAAAGACATTACAGTACTACTAACATTAATTATCATTTTTTTGATATTTTTATCAATATTATAATTGTGTAATTATATTTTTCTTTGTACCTGTTTCTGAGAATCTGATGTATATGAACTTGTAAGGGAACCTTAGTTTATGACCGCAATAGTATATATTTTTTAACTACATTCATCTAATCGTTTTTAAATGTTTTAAATTATTTTAATGTTGTATAAATATTAAAGAGGAAGTTTACGCATGAGTTAATCTGGCCCTGCCTAAGCATCTGGGATAGATGAATATCGCGATGACAATAGGACGGAGGCAACAATTGAGTTTTTATTGCAAACACGAATTGCTGTTGTACTCTTTCCATAGAAGGAATGACCCGCCATTGAAGCAGAGGTAACTCAATTAAAAAAAAATTACAGCTTTAGTTTCTCACACCCATATTCGGAATGCTTCCTGGTGGAAGGTGGGACATAAGATAAATACAACTACTTTAGTAATTCATTGTTATTATTTTTCTGTATCAGAAGTTAGATAAAAATTACATGAGCCTATTGAAAATATCTATCTACACACATATGATTATCATGAATGCATATTTTTATATATTAGAAGAAATATATTTTTTATCTTTTAAGTAACCTAAATGTATTAACTGAAAAACTAACAATAATTTTGAAATTGTTTAAATGTCGATTGAAGCATCTTTCAAGTCAATTGATTTATTTAAACCAATGAAAACATAATATTATTTTTTAAGTAATTGATTACTTTTTTACTTTTCAAGCGAAAATTCCCTACGAATTGGAAACAATATGAATCAATACGTTATTTGGAATGGAAAGAAAACATTCTGAGTTGAGAGAGTTTGCAAAAGACTAAAATTATTTTCGATGTTATTTTTGCTCATTTGTAATGAAAACTGGCGATGTAGATTAGAATTATTTTTATGTACTTATGCAAGCCTGCTTATATTTTCCTAGCAATCAAATAAAAATATTTGCCTATTTGAATTTACGAAATATAAATTATACTAGCAAACATTAGTATGAATTACTGATTGAATTTGTAAATAAATATTATTAATGAAACTAAAATTAAACTTAATTTTGCTTGATGACTTTTCTTGAGGTCTTGGATTTCTAGTATTAAATCAAACACTTAAAACAAAAAGTGCTTTTTTTATATTTGACATTTTATATTAGAGATGCAATCTTTAACACTAATTATGTGTTAAGAATAGTATCTCTAAAATGAAATTACATAATAATACATAATTACAATTACAAAATAATAATACATAAAAGAAATAATTTCTAATACATTATACACATCATACCTACATCACTATCATTTATATCAATTGCAAGCAAATAATACCAGTAAGTAAAGCCTGGATTAAAATACGACGGCATGAAAAAAAAATGCAAATGCGAAATAATAATAAAACTCCTTGAAAACACACATTTATTTGCTTGACAAAAAGTAAAACTATTTTCATTTTAATCATTTTTTACTTTTTAATCTTCCAAGAATAATTCATTATTTAAATATTACTTAAACTTTAAAACAAATCGTTCTGAAATTTGCTAAGAGACAGCACCAAATGCAGGAAAACATGATTAATAAGAAATAAGTTTCCCACTTCGCAAGGCTATAGAATGCATTCTACTTGTCCTAATAAGATATAACTTAAATTACAAATAATTTAAATCTTGTGTTCGTCAAATTCATCAACAGATATAAACAACAACAGTAATACAAATGTTATTTATTTGCTTGTATTGAAAATGTGAAACATAATTTTCATTACAACGCATACGGTTGAAGAGCAAGATAAGGTTGTTTTCCAAAAAACAATGCTCGACAATATTCCCAAACTAATAGGAAAAAAAACTTTTTAACTACTTTTCAGATATGTGTTTGCCCCACCCACCATATTCGCCACGTGATGCTTTTTTAGATTACTATCTATTACGCTTCATGTTAAATGTCCTTCTAGAACAGTGGTAAAATTCAAATGCCGTTATCAAAAATTGGTTTGATAACTGGATTAAACAGATTTTTTTTCCCTTCAAGGATTTTCTTTTTGTACGAGAAATGAACAAATATTACAGCTTTTGAGGAGGAAAACTTTAAATAAATTGATTTTCTAATAACAAACAAGAGTCCTTTTTCTTAATTTAAAAAAAGGGCGGACGGTAGCATACACACTCAACAGATTCTCAATCTATTTCTATCAAATGATATCACTCTCGATTTTCTTTTGCAGTTTCCTTACCGAGAAAATTTCTAAAATCGACGACAGAGCAATATCAGTTTTATAACAAAGAAAAAGAAAAAAAAGAAATTAAAGGAAAGGTGTTGCTTAAAGTCTTTTCAAAATATATAGCATCGTCTAAATTACTGTCAAAGTTTCTTAGACAAACTTGGGAATTTGCTAAAGCTGCAATGAGCGCTATTTTATTTATTTATTTTGTGATGAACTTTCTGTTTACTTTTTCTCTTAGACAGGAGTCAATTCTAGCTAAGATTTAATCGTTTAGTGGAGAATTGTCTGCAAAATCCCAGAGCTCAGAATCTATGAAATAAAGGAAACACTTGTCTGAAATCCTCATCTATTGGGCCGGAAATATTAGATAATATTTGAAAGGATATTGAATGCATTCCAATGTTTTGTGTTTCATGAAATGCAGCCATATGAGTAATATTTAACGCTGTATGCACAGAATGTTTCAAAACTCACGGCACCAACTTTAAGGAATCACAGAATAATCTAAACAAGCGCACACTTTATATTTCAAAATATCTTATATATATATATATATATAAAAAAAAAAAAAAAAAAAAAATTATATATATATATATATATATATATTAATTAACCCGTTCGCACCCGTGCTCGTTCTGGTTTCAAATTTTTTAGTTTTATTTTGCGTGGAATAAAATGTTGAAAAATATGCTTAAACTAATTTTTAAGTTGATTAAAAATAGAAATTTAATTCATATGTTAGAAGATTGGAATCAATAATTTTTTTTTTGAATTTTAAAATTATTTAAAAAATATTTTTGTAATCACTATTCTCGGATGTTTTAACAAAGAAATGGAAAATTTCGCTTAATTTTTAATTAAATAGAATTTTAGTATCATTCTTAATGCGTCACTACGAGATGCATATTCATATCCTCCAAAGCAAATATATGCCAAGATTGGTAGCTTTTAGTCTAACGATCTGACTTGTACAATGCCAACACACACACAAACACACATTTATCTTTATGATAAGTAAAACTAAAGATAAGAGTTTTATCCTGACTGGTATCAGTATTTAATGGAAAAAAAGGAAAAGGTGAATACTATAGAGAGCAGTGTTTTTGTATAGATGGAAGGAAAAGAATGTCTAAAATCTGAAAGTAATCGTAAAAAAATATCGTTACCTGAGTGACGTATTTCTTGTATTTATCAAGAAATCCAAACGTCAAAATGCCTGGTACATATCTGAAATCGTTCGAGTTAGATCCGTTCTTCAAGAGAAATTTCTGCTGACCGTCCGTCAGTAAATTAAAAAGAATTGAAGGTTCAATTAGGATGACTTCAACATTTAAAGCATATGTAGCGGCAGAAAATGAGCGTATTATATTTAATCGAGTCGAATTTTCTGATGTTTGGGATTGCTGAAATGTTAGAAATAAATTAATTAACATACACTATTTCGATATAAAATATGATTACTAATAAATTATACAGTTCTATATACATTATAATTATTCTTGAATAATAACTAGTCGCTTTTGGTAACTTATAGATTTGATAGGAATTGGTTGCGTTTGATTCAAAATAAATTCCTTATACGTTATTGGATGCTCATGATTTTCTCAGCAAATAAAGAATTTGCCTAATGAAATCGGGTATCATGACATCATAGTTGCATTAAATACTTAAATGCCTTGGTTTCTTTTAATTATAAATTGCACTTTGTCTTTTGAGGCAATGTCACTTTCGAATTCCACATGCAAACTACTCTGATATTTATCATTATTTTATTTCCTAATTTTCAGCAATAATAAAATAATACACTTTGTTAAATATTTGAGGAAACAGTGAAGGTGGTTCGAATTTCGTTGTAACATTGAAATGAATTATTAAAAATCCTGCAAAAGAAAACAAATAAGTTGTAAATATTCAAAACAAATCTGAATGGCAATTAAAGGATAATTGCTGCTCAATGGAAATTAATTATCAATAATTTCATATTGAATAATTTTTTTTATTTTATAAATTTAAAGAAGCGTAATTTTAAATAAAATATTACAAATTTTAAAATAGCCTCAAATTTGTGCTATCATGTATTTAGAAATTATAGCAGAAAAAAAATCAAAACTGCTTGATTTTTAATTAATTGAAAAAACAATCGCTCCGAAGTGTACATTCTCTCCTTCTAGACAATATCTCAACTGAATTTAATATCTTTAAACCCAATGGTCTTTCCTATGGAGAGCTTATGTACATACATACATACGCATACAATACACGTTCGCTTTCTTTAACACATTCACGGGCAGTATGCTTACAACAGTCAAACATTTATCCTATTCATAAATGCAAATGACAGCTATAACCGTCAATAAAAAAGATTACAAAAATGTTCTTTTAAGCGTCACACCCACTTCTATACCTGTGTATTAATATTTCAAAAGAAAAGATACTTTAACACATAAGATAAAAATATAACTTTGCTAGCTCCACTCACATTTTAAAATTGTCGGTCACTATATTAATAAATATAAATCATGCTTTCAAAATACAGACAGAATAATTCCCATTCCTTTTCAAAAGTATTCATCTCAAAAGTATTCATCGTTAATAACGTTTGATATCTAACTGTCACAAGAATTATTTTACCTACGTTTATTAATTTATGATACAGACTATCCAGTTCTTTAGGTTCAGCAGCCCTGTAGAAAGACGCTATATCCTGAAATGGAAACAAAGATTAGTTCAGTTAAATTAATATCCAGTTTTGAAATACAATTAAGGATATTTTAGGAAGAATATTACAATTAGTAATGTGACAAGTATGGCACACCACACTTAAAACTTACCGGCCACACATATCTGTAAATATTTTAATCCAATCGAATTGTCAGGAAAAGCATTAATAGATGAAAAAAGTACCTAACAGTAATTTTAATATACTAATTTGTTGAGTTTGCTGTCCATAAATTGTCTCTGAGATTGCATCTGGATATGTTCCCGAATAAAGAGTGGCAATTAAAATACTGTTATACGCTTTTAACCTTCTCACAACTAAGCTGACCCAACTCGGTCGTGCAAATTCCATACCAATGGGTTGGTTTGTAACCGATTTCTGTTTCAAACGAAGAATGCAGACTTAAGCAAGGGTATCTTTGGTGATAAATTGCTTTACATCTTGCACCCCTCTTTAGAAACAGACATCTGTTCCAAACCGGCCCATTAGCATAGAACTTTCATGGCTGGAATGGGCCGGTTAAGTAGTGAGAGGGTAAAATAGAAAGATATGTTCATCTGAGTGGAACATTTTTAATAAGAAAATAGGTGTTATAAAATTTATAAAATGAGATGTCGAATGTTATGTTAACTTAACTAGGTTAAGTGTAAATAAATTTGGAAAAATATTTTTCATCTTTTAAAAAACATAAGCGTAATGTTTCAAATTCAAATTAAAAGCATGCTACATCGAAAATAAAATGTTAATATTGACATTTACATTAGGTTTTCAAAAATTCGACTACGGGGGAAAAAAAGGGGGGATGTCAAAAAATGCTTAGAAAAATTATTTTTCTAACCGTCAGAATCAGCGAATCGAAAAATAACTCGGTTCCGAAAGCGTTATTGTATGATTTGAAATGATTTTAAAACTGTGGGATTTTTTTTAAAGTGATAAAAATGAAATATGAAGTTTCAGTTTTTAAAAGCAGGATTAATTTATTAGTATTTTTTACTATTTAGTACTATTTTTATTTAGTATTTTGAGAATTTATGGTTACATATAATATACCAAAAGCATTATTAAAAGTCAATAAATACTATAAAAAGTGATAAATATAATTAGTTGTGAAAAATAATTTTGATATCTATCTTTTTAAAGCATGTTAAGCATCTTAATAAAAAAACTGTTAAAACTCATTTTACTTCTTATTTATATTGCAGACTGTGTAATATAATACCTGTTCCTATAGAAACATATCTGATTATGCAAAGGCAACTCCTCTACCTCCTAGACAGGTAGTTTTATAGCACAGGTTAATTTATTAAATTTAAAATATAATCATAGCAATTATATCAATTATTTACAGCTCCTTTATCATATCATAATGCAATTACCTGTTTCAAACCATTAATTAATCACACTTTGTAGTGGTAATTTTAATCTTAATTTTATTATCTTTTAAGAAACTAGCGTGAGTGGAAAAGGAAAAAAGTAAATAGTTTTAATGAAAACAATTTTTCATAAATTTAACAAAATTAATTTTTTACATCTCACTTTTTGCTGTATACTAAAAAGAAAAAATTCTTTTATTTTGATTAACATCTTCTAAGTTTCAATGTATTAATATTATAAATTTTTAACACTAGATTTTTTAAAATTCATTACTACGTAGTGACACGTGTATGATATTAAAATCATTATCGTTTAATTGATTATCTTCTTTTTAATTTTTAATTCATAATAAAATATTATAAATATAAAAATTACAAATACAATAAATAAATAAACTAAAATAAAGAAACTTGATGAATTCAATACTGGATACTGTCTGGTGTAAATATAAATTCCTTAATATATTTATTATTTATGTTTTATTTATTTACAGAATCAAAATTTATTCGTATTAATAGATTAAGTCACAAAACCATCACAACATTTTATTTTCATCAATGAAGCATAAATATGTAAAATTCCAAAAACCTAACAAATGAAAATCCATTACAAAAATAAAGTAATATATCAAGTTAATAAATGTACAAAAGCACACATTTATTAGTGTACTAAAAATTAGATATGTTTTAAATGCTGTTATTTTTTAATTTTTTTTGTTTGTATCTTATAACTAATATTAATCCTTGATCTCGAAATCAATTTTTCTTGAATTTACTACTAGATGGCGCTGCTGGTTTAGATCTTAATCCTTGATCTCGAAATCAATTTTTCTGGAATTTACTACCAGATGGCGCTGCTGGTTTAGTTTTGCATTTTAATTTAAAAAATTGATGAAGTAATCATTATATTCTGAAATGATTAAATTGGTATTTTATCGGTAAATAATATACAAGGGCTGAAAATTCCAAAAATTTTAACGCGTCATAGTAAGGAAGGGATCAAGAGATTAGAAAATTCCATCTTCACAAAATATTTCCCGTCAGTAAGCAGGGAAAAGATGATGGATTCCATCTGCCCAGAAATTAAAGAAATCCCCAATACCCCATGTCCTCCTCTATTTTTATTAGAGTTGGAATTATGAGGAGGGGAAAGAGGATGGAAAGGAAAGAAAATAATGAGTTCAAGCATTTAGCAGTTTATCATAAAACTCGCCAAAGTTATAATGATTTTTTTTATCTCCGAAGCTTTTGCAGCTGTCTAAAAACTTTCTACATAGAAAGTTTTCGATATGATGACGCAACAATTAGCCTAATTTGAATGATCATTTTATTCTTAATCGATGGAAAATTGCAGGGAATAAAAATTTCAACCTCTCTCCCCCATTTCCACATTCTTTGAGTTTCGTCGGAGTTCATGAACTCAGGCGAAATTTATATCCTTCTGTACCATATTTTACGCCCACTTAGATCCAAACAAAATTATTTGATTACCTTGTCCAATGGAGAATGGATTATCTTGCAAAACGGGAAAGTTTTATTGATACGGGAAAAAGTCAGAAAGTAAAGGATCTTTCAGTACTTTTCTTTTCAGGGTTGGTAATATTGCTAATATCCAGAACTGAATTAAAGTATTTGGCAACACTTCTATGCAACGTGACACCCTTATTCCCGCTAAAATCGTCTGAATGTAGCAGACTGTTAAATATGGCAGCTCCACTGTTGATCTGCATTAAGAAGAAAATGAGTCATTGATTCGTTTTTTGTTAGCGGAAAGTGTTAAACCTGCGGAAATTATTTGTCGAATGCAAGAGCAGTATGGTGACAGCTGTTTATCGCGAAGCTTGACCTATAGATAGAGCCTTTCAAACAATAAAGACGTGACGACGGAAAATTGGACAGTCGATCGATATATGGCTGAAACACTCCCTATACAGTACAGACATGGCTCCAAGAAATGTTTATATGTTTGGGCCATTGAAGAAAACACTAAAGTGAAGATTAATTCCAACCGATGAAGAAGCCATTGATGCAGTGCAAAATTTTTTACAGATATAACCAACAATTTTTTCCGACGGAATCAAAAATAATTATGAAACGTTAGATAAACGTTGAAGTCCAGGGTGGCTATTAGGGATTGCAATACCGGACCAAAGGTTCAATACCGGTATTCGGTATTTCTTAGATCTTAATACCGGGATACCGGTTTTAATACCGGTATTGGAAATTTTAGAAAAAGAAAGAAAACATAGATGTTTCTTTATTTTATTTGCCAGTTTTATTAGAGTGTAAATATCAACAAAAAAAATTTGTAACTCATAAATTATAACAGTATATAACGAATCACAAAAAAGTAAAGGAACATCTTATTTATTTAAATCACAAAAAAAGTGTAAATATCACTATTCAGTATGTGGTACTATTACAAATTTTTGAAATGTGATCTTAAAAAAGATAAAGCATCGATTGTACTGCCATTAAGCCTGAAAAGTAATTTTGTGAAAAAAATTACGAGCTATAGAAAACGCTCTTTCGGCATCTACGCTAGTTGGTGGTACTATTAGCAATGCGCGATATAGTTTTTCCAAATATTTACCTCTAAATCCCTCATCTTCAATGAAATCGATTTCTCGTCGGATGGTTTTGGATATAGCTGATTTCTGTATTGTATTTTGGTTGGTTCGTTGAAATTTTTTTTTATTTATCGCTAATTCTAATTTTGTTCAAAAAACAACTCCTTTTCACTATCGACATTAGTGTCATCATAATCTTCGATAACTGAACCGAATTCTTTTGAATGTGGATAGGTTTGTGGGTAAAAATTTTAAGAAAATTTACTCTAAACTTAATCAGATTTGAATTGGTTATTTTCTTTTCTTCTTTTTCATTTTTAAAATCATAATTATGTAAATACCATAAGATATTTTCTATTTCGGTATGCTTTTCTTCCGTGCGATTTTTCAATGTAATATATAATTCTTTAGATAGTGATGTGTGCTGTTCTTTCAGCGACTGCAACATGAAATTTATTGTTGCACTAGCTGTTAATGAATTAGAATCTCTCCGACATAATGCCTCAATATTCAGTTTTATTGGAAGTAGAGCTGATATAGTTCTGGATATTAAGTCGAATTCACTATCTGAAAAATTAATTTACAGGTTTAATTCGATTATTGCTTTTTGGATTGGATTTCTCAGTTTCACAAATCGCTCCATCATTAGGAGTAAACTATTCCAACGTGTTTTAGAATCTAATATTAATATATATTCTGTTTTATTTTCAGTTAGTACAAATTTTAGTAATATATCATTTTTATAGGGGAACGTTTAAATATCTTAACAATTTTCCGAACTTTATAAATTATAGGATGCAATTCTTGATAGGTTAATATTTAATCCCCATTAGCAATATTTTCTTCGACAATTACATTGTCATTATCTTCATTGTCAATATCACTCTCACTGTCACTCTCTTCAAACTTGGAATCCGAAGTTTCTCTATCCACAGTATTTGGATTCTTCTTTTTCTTTAGATTTTTGGTATAATACATCTATTACTCCTAATTCCATGTGCATAGCACAATTGCTGATTTGTATCAATCAACTTTCCATCTTTTTTCATAACTGTTGCTCCATCAGTCGTTATGGATACAATATCTTCTTACAGGGATAATCCATGTTTCTCTAATTTAGATTTAAGCAATTAATTAAACCATTAATTAGCTAATTAATTTCGCCTGTTAGGGAGACATAAAAACAAAAACGCATACTATATTGCTATGTTCGCGATCCCTGAACATATAGTGGAGACAATTTTAAAAATTTCTAGTAAATACCGAAAAAACGGTATTTAAACTTATGAATACCGGTATTACAAAATTGTACAAATGGCTCAAAATACCAGTATTCAGTATCCCTGTATTGCAATTCCTAGTGACTATGTAGAAAAATAACATTATATGTTTCAGTTTTTGATTATTAGGATAAGTGAGCCTTTTCTCAAATGTCCATTTACTTTTTGACTCTCTTTCGTATACGCATATGTGTGCTTGCATGCACTCATGTGTAGAGTAATTTGAATTCATCCATATTCTTATAATTAATTATTCTCTAATCAACGAATTCTAAATTCACTTTAATCTTTAATTCGATGCTGAAAGTGGCTTTCCCACCATCCTCAAATTCTATTCTACGTTTTGTAGTTAACGTGTTCATTTACAGTCAGGTAGGCAGGCAAATTTCTGTGAATGAATTCCATTCCAAATCTACATATTTGGTGTAAAAATCCCTCACCCATCCAGTTTACAGACAGACAAAAATTAAGAACTATTTTTTTATGACTATGAGGTCTGAAACGTGAGGATGCGTCAAAATCTCCTTTGAGTTTTTTTGACGATTATAATACAATCTGAAAGAACACATGAGCGATCATAAAATATTGTTCACTGATAGCACAGAGCATTCCATATTAGCACAAAAATGACCGATATCTATCCGACATGGGCTGGCATTCAAAACGTCGAACAACATCGTCGGAATATCGTACAATATCTTATGTTAATAGAATTCATAATCTTCATTGGCGATAAAATATTACGCTTCAGAAATCATTGTTCTGGCTTACTAATTAAAAACATTATTTTCTAACAATTATTAACTCAAATTTAGCTTTTATGATTCAATATTCATCAACTGCCTTTGGAACGGCATTAAAAGGACTAATGATAAATTACTGGCACGCAAAAGAATAAATTGTGTTAAGCAATAAACTGATTGATTGGTCAAATGAATCTCATATTAATTTAAAAGTTTTAGGCAATTAGTTGATTTTCAAAAAATGCAATGCATTTTTTTTATACGTAGATGAAATTTCTGCTTTCAAATCTATCCAATTCAATTTGTGAATTGTTTCTAGTTTAATGAATAAATAATTTTCATGTTTATAATTTTATACTTATTTGAAAAATGCCATGATTAGAATTTTTATATTTCTTTCCTTTTAATTTATATTTCGATTATAAATACGAATAAATAAAATATTTCAGTGAAAGAAAAGAGTAAATTTTCTCCCTTTCTTCACAAAATAAATTCGGTTTTGAGTTTGAAGAAAGTGGAAAATCTGAGTGCTTCTTTTGTTTTACGCCATTTTCACTTTTCACTTACACACGTGTGAGCTGAATCGGCGTCTGTGTGCAAATCTCTTTTCGTTTGAAAGTTTCTCCAGACCAAAACTGAGTTTTGTTATTATCTTTCGGTCTGAAAGAATGTATTTTAAAGTTTCTTTTAAATCCTTTGTGTCTGCCGTCAATAAATATAAAGAATATTCTTATATTTTGAGCAGACTACTGCCTAAAATATATTGTGTGCACTAAAAATGTATAAATAATGTGTGTTTAATTTTGAATTAAATGTGTAAGAAGATTTATTCTGCAACAAAGATAGTATAGTTTTATTTCAACATTTTCGTAAGCAGGAGTATATGATAGCAATTTGCAAATGATATGATAGCAAAATATATTTTAAAAAAACTTGATAAAACTCACTAGTAACGATAAATATTATATTATCAATGTGTTATCAGTTTTTAATCTTAAAAATAGTACATATTCTGAGATAGAAATTATTTCAATTTCAATATTTTGTTATTTATTTCATTACACATATAAATACATTAGATTTTCAATTATTTAACCTCTTAACTATTTTGCCCGAGTGCGATACGTGCATCGATTTTTGATAGTTGTAAGCAAAAAATAAACCATTCATAACGATTATAATTCCGTATTAAAATTACTTCGAATACATAGATAAGTCAAGTATTCAAGGGATTTCCATTTGAATCAAAATAAGAAAATATTCCCAAAATAGAAAGTATCATCTTATTAACTTATTAAATAGTAAGGAAAATGAAACAGTTAAGTGGTTAATATTTGAATCACATATTAAGGATAGTAGTCATATCCCTAATAATAATAATAAAGGTGAAAGTGCGTGTACGTGGGGGTTTTCTACAGGCCAACAACCTATATTGATCTCAGATTTTTGATAGAATAAAATTTTTGCAATGCATAAAACAAGCAAAATCTCTTTGGTTCTGCTTCGTTGTCAAGTACGAGTAGAAAAAAGAAAATTATAGATGGATCATGATAACAGGAAAAAAGCCCAAAAGCTAAATTATCTACCAAATCTTTAAAATACCTTAATTAATTTTAAATGACATTTCCTTTAAAATAATACTACAAATAAGAGGATAATTCAAAATTATAAATGAAACTGCAATGATGCGTTGTAAGGCTTGGAATTCAGTAAACGATTATCTGTTACCGCTGATATACTTAGTATTGTCGAATATCTTTTTTTTTTTTTGGCATTTGTTTAGTACGAAAGATGATTGATTAAATTAGTAAAGTTTGTTATTAATATCAACGAAATAGAAAAATTCATTTTTTTCAGAAAAATGTACAATGTATTTCATTAATCGTCGAAATTTAAATTATTTCAAACGATAAAATTCAGACAACAATTTATTCTTTTCTATCTAGTGTAACACACTAGACTAGATACTGCAAAAGATGAAGTAAAAAACATTTTCTTTTCTTTTTTCTTTTACTTTTTTACTATGCAATAAATTCTAATTAGTCTGCATCCTAAAAATAATCATTAATCACTCGAAATGCGGTTTCAATGTAGCATGATCTTCTGAGTTGAGTGGACTATATTTTTTCCCAATCAACAAATTATTTTCAGGAAATTAATTTAATTTAATTATTTTTATACAAGGAATAATTTTCTAAAAGTAAGTAATTCCAGCATACTTTTTCACGGCCTCTCTTTCCTGCTTTCTACCTTCCTACTTAGTTCGTTGTGCCTTTTTGTTATGGTTTGTAAAAAGAGATATCGATAATAAATCATTGATTAGATTGATCCGTAGATTATTAATTAGATTAAAATTGGATAGTGAATTATTGATTAGATCGATTGTTAGATTATTAATTAGAATAAAGTTGGATAATAGATTATTGATTAGATAAAAATTTGACTATTTTGCTAAGTCCTGAAGAATAAAATTGTGATATATAAAACTATAAAACTGCCGGATGGGCAAAAAGTCCGTAAAAACTTTAAAAATTCATAAAACCCGCAATTTTAAGCAAAATAAAAAACGTTTTGTAGATTTAGTATCCGTAAGTCACAGGATTTCTTTTAGATAAAAAAAAATAATAATTCGAAAAACAGCCGATAGATTGCGCTAGGATGAACGACTTAGTTGGAAATATGCAAATGAGATAGGCGATCATAAATACGTATGCTCTCCAGAATCGGTTCTCCGTTGCATGCCATTATCTAGGTGAACAAGGATTCTGAGTAAAAAGGATAAAGCTTTGTTGGTGAAGCTGTTTTACTTGAAACCAGGAATCAGCGACTGTTGCACTGCGTAAATTCCGATTTCAGAAAAATGTGAAGAATGGGAAAGGGCCTTTAACAGTGGCAGGACTCATAAAGCTTGTTCAGCGATTTGAGGAAAGGGGATTGCTGAAAGATCGTGTAAGGTCCGGATCCGGACGACAAGTCTAATGCAGACATGTTCTGAGCGCGTTGTAGCCGAAATAAAAACATTAGCTTCTGAAACCGCGGTGAGAAGTCTTAGATGCTTGGGATTACCACCATTCTCGATACGCAACATTCTTCATGGAGTTCTTAATCAGTATCCCAACAAATGACAGTCTTTCCATGCCTTTTTAGCATCGGATACTGTAGAGAGGGAAGCATTTGTGAAGTGGGCTCTCTAGAAAATTGAACAAGATCCTTCCTGGGATTTTAACATCTTGTGCACAGATGAAGCTCGTTTTTCGCCCTATGGCGACGTAAGTACACATAACTATCGCATCTGAGTGACGTCAAATCCACGAGTGTATGCTGAGAGTCCACTGCATTCCCCCAAAGTCACAGTGTGGTGTGGGTTCACTGGTTCCTTCATCATAGGACCCTTCTTCTTTTAAACACAGTGTCCCGTAAATGGGTGGAAAACGGTGACAGTAAATGCTCATCGTTATTTAACGCTTCTGCGCGAAAAGATTGCTCCATATTTGTATGAAAACATACGCTTTCTGATGTTACGTTTATGCAAGATGGAGCAACAATTCATGCTGCTATTCCAGTCAAGATATTCCTGATACAGACATTCGAGGAAGAGAAAATCATTAGTAGACATTTCAAGTTTCCATGGTCTCGGTCACCAGACATGACACTAGTAGACTTTTGGCTATGGAGAAATTTAAAATCTCGGGTGTACCGATGCCGTCCATCCAATCTGTCGGAATTGAAAGATTCAATACGCCGAATATGTATAGAGCCGAACATATTGCACTCTGCCGTTGCTGGATTTGTGACATGCCTGCAATGAGTAATCAATCGCTTGTGGTGGTGGACATGTTGAACACATATTGCAATAATAAATGATTTGATAACGTTATTTTTGTTATTTGTGTGTCTATTCTTTCACTTAAATACGAAACGGCACCTATCGGCTGTTTTTTTTTTACTTAATTTTTTTTAAACCTAAAAACGCTTAATTACCTAAAAACGCTAAAAACGCTTAATGACTTATCGATGCTAAATCTGCAAATCGTTTTTTGTTTTGCTTAATTTTGTGGATTTTATGAGTTTTTAACGAACTTCTCGCCCATCCGGTATGTGCCTATAAGTAAGAAACAGAGAGTGAGAAAAAATATTCTGGACTTATATACTCTTAGAAAAGAATATTTATGGTGCATTCTACTTGAAAATACAATAGTTTTATATCTCGTGAACCAAATTATCAATTGTTAGCCGAATTTATTTAATTTTAATTTCATGCGATAAGCGCTACTTTGATCTGATAAAATTTATTACAATATTCAATACAAATAATTATTGTATTAATATATAAAACGTAAAAAATAAAAATTTGATAGTAAATGTAAAAAAAATGTTAAAGCAACCTAATTTAGTTTCCAAGGTATATAAATTTTTAATCAAAAATCAGGGAGTCAAAAAATAATAATTAAAAAATAAAATTAAATAAATAAATATAAATAAATAAATAAAGGTAAAGGAGATCAGAACTTTTAGCTAAAAACATCACAACAGTATTTGAGGCTTGGTTAATTAACTTAAATTTTATTTATATTTTTTTTCTTTGAATTAGATAATAAAAGCGCATAGAAAAAATTATTATCATCCTAATATTCCTGATCAATTATTGTCAAACACACTCAAAATTATTTTTTAAAGATAATTAACATTATAGGAAATAATTGTACAAAAAAATTCTTATCACTATATAGCTTATTTTTCGAATAGTAAAATGGTGTAGAAATGGTTCTTGTCAAATGTTTCAAATTTAATGATAAGAAAAACAAAATTACAATTCATATTAATTTTTAATACTAAATTTAATCAAACTTTTCACACATCCTTTCATATTGAGCATATACTACCCAAGAAGTAACTACGTGTTAAATTTGATGCTCTTAGGTCCGATTCTTTGTCTTAGAGGCAGATTGATTTTGATGGATTTGATCATCATCATGCATGTCGAATTTTGCAATTAATATCTTGTGCATAGGCAGAATTATATGAATTAAGCCACAGTATATATTAAAGGAAAGAAAATGTTTTCACATTCAATACCAATTACATTTTTTTTATATATAATTGTGAAATCTGACTAAGACTCCAATGTATTTCAATAATTTTATACGGATATTATGTTTTTTAAATTTTTGCTTTGATTTTCATTTTTTTTTCTTTTTCTTTTAAAAAAATAGTTCCCTTTTTTTAAATTTCTTTTTATGTTTAGTCATCCCCCATTTATTCTTCTTCTACGTGGATCCCTCCCTTTTTTTGTTTAATCCTACTTATCCATCTTCTAAAGCCAGTCAATTATTAGAATGCTTTACTCTTACAATAAAAATAAAAAAATCCTTCTTTTATATATGACATAATTGTCTACTATTAAGAGTAAAAAATATATAGAATATTTCAGAACGAAAATGTAGCGGAAGTTATGATACATATACTTTTTGAGTAAAATAATGCCGATTTCTAAAAATGTCATAAAATTTCACGATTCCTGTCATCGCATAACTTTTCAGTTGAATTAGTCTTTTATAACTTTTGATTTGTGCTGCCATCTAGTGACAGTTTTTGAATTTTCTTTTTTTATCTGTTATTTTTAGATTGGTCTTCTAGATAATACATCATAAATTTATATACATTCATATGTTATCGGCAGAAACAAGAAAATTTTTTGCATTTCTAATATCATAAAAAAAAACCCCAATAAATAGAATCGTAAAGAAAGGAAATTCATTTCATTAAATTATTTTACAGATCTTCAGGAAATAAATTAAGTCGAATTGTTTTTTTAATCAATTTTTACTAGCAATTATTAAATCTAAAAATGATTAGAAAAAATTGTGGTCAAAAGTTTTATAATTATATTTAGTCACTAGTTTCATTGAACCCCAACTGTTTCGTCGAAGATACTGGTTGTATTTAATTTCAATTAAATCTTTTAGACATAACTTTATGCTCATAATTTTATTATGGAAGAGTTTTTGAGAAGCAAATTGTCAGAACTATTTATGCCGTTTTAACAGTCTTACATATTTTATGTTTATTATATACATGAGGTCCTAAGAGGTTCATTATATACAAAAACCAGTCCCAAGACATCACACTGCTACTACAAATGTAATTGTCTAGCTTTTTTGATCTACTTAATCTCGAGGTTTTGGTAACTTTACTTTTCCAATCGTCTCATAAAATATGCAAACATTAAAAAGAATCTTTCTTCTTTAGCATTTAACAATAGAATTAGGTAACAAGAAAATCACGCCATTAAATGTTTGATGAAACTATTCAAAAATTTAAATTTCCGGTCAATATTGTAATTCATTGTTAGAAATTAATAATATATATATATATATATATATATATATAT
>JAPMOR010047994.1:111-16107 GCA_026543865.1 Argiope aurantia | reverse complement strand
TTAAAAAGCATAAGGCTTGTGAAAATGGAATGTCTTGTGGATACCTTTGATTTGCCTGGGAAGCAAATTACTTAAAACTAAATAAAAACTCAATTCGTAATTAAATTATCCGATTCCCATAACAAGAAAGGTAAAGAACAGATTTTTGAAATTATTTTAATCCCTCTACATTCTAGAATGGTTGTCAGTAAAAGCTATATTATGAAACTGCGTCGCAAGTGACATGAAATTTACGACGCTTAAGTAGGTCAAATGTCTGGCATATGCTCCTTAGAAAAAAATAAGCGTTGGAAATAAACAAATTACTTAAAACTGAAGTAAACACGAAGGGTCATTAGAATATACCGAGACTCGAAAGACAAGAAAAATAAATACAAAAGGACTTTTAAATTAGTTTAATCTCTTTAGGGTAGAATGACCCCTAGGAAAGATTTACGATCTGAAACTGTGCCTGAATTATAATTTTGCAGATGTCCAATAGCACTGAAAAATGAATTTGAAAAACTGAACCACTATATTGCCATTGGTGTTTGTCACTTTTTTTTTTTTTCTAGAATGCTTTGTTTGCCTTTTGTTGCTTTTTCCCCTTAAAAAAAATACAGATTTCCTAGAAAGGTGGCAAATTGACAGTCATATGGATCACGGAAGTTCAGATCAAGCTGAAAAAGATATTGGACAAAAAAAATCAACTCACTAGTTTTTAATGATCCGGGCAGAGATAAGGGGGCTTGAAATGTCACCAGTGTGCCACAACTTGCTGCTTCCGCTTGTGTATCCGTTGCCGACTTTTTAAGGAAATAGAACCATTATGCCTTAAATGTCTCAAAGTGCGTGAGGCTAGAGACTCTTAACATGGATGCCGTGCTAGACTTGACCGCCGCCCCACAAAAATGGAGGTTTCTACACACTTTTAACATTGTCTCACGAGCCATGCGGACACTCTTTCCCATGCTTCACGCAAGTCACGCACGCATAAACGATACGCGAGTTACGTGAGCGATTTACTTGCGAAGTATACATATTTGTTACTGCTAGTAAAGCGTTTAGACAAGTACGACACGTAGAGTTATGTTCTTGTTCGACGAGTGACAAAAGTTCCGATGCTTTGCTACACGCAGAATAAAAAAAAATAAAAAAAATCACCTTTTTTTATTAAAATTCAACTCGCGACACACACACACATAGGGACGAAACCTGTGAAACGCAACAGAATAATAATAATAATAGATGAAATGTTGATACTTGTATTTCAATATACCGTAGCTTGCCCATCCTTTTGTCACGCGTTCAGACTAATCTTTGCTTTTTATCTCACGTAACATTATGGTTTCGTCTAGGACAGCCGAAAGGAGTCATTTTGTCTACTCTAAAGACTCAGTAAGCTGAGAGGGTTATATGGTTTGAGAGATACCTTTTATCGATGGGATTGGATGTTGCGTGTTACAAGAAGGCATTCAAAAGAGATGTCATGAGTTGAAGATTTGATTATTCTGTTGTGGGTAACTTGTAGATGAAAAGTTTCACATAATTCAGATTGAGGGCACTTACTAAATAATTGCACACGTATTTACAAATGGGGGATCTTGACTAGTATCAGTATATCTCACTTGAATGTCATACTTTTTAGAAATACTTACTGGCATTTGTAAAAACTTGAAATTTAACATAAATATAACCGTTAACTTTTCAATTCAAAGTTTTAGATTAATTTTTAAAATGTAGTTTTATTATCGCATACCAATGCGATCTGCGAAAAATTTATGAGAAAGGGGAACTACAGTAAATATTTTATTGTTAACGCTGCTTTCATTTTCGACCAATTTACAAAAAATATTTTTAGCTGATTTCCGATACGAAAAAATGCGAAATCTCAAAAAAATATTCCGAAATTTAAATATTTGTACAACATTTCAGAATAAATGGTAATATAATTCTAATGGTATTAATATAAACCTAATATTAGACTGAATATCACTAATTAGATTTTAATTTCAACGTTAAGTATTTAATTTTCTATTATAATATAGTGTTCTTTTTTGTGAAAATGGAGAATGCTTTATTTACTGACAGATATGCAAAATAATTATTGTGTGTTAATTATTGTCATAATTGGGATTAAATATTTAAAATATTTCGCTTACACGTAGATATTTAACTATTATTTTGATATAACGTATCGATCATTTTTAATGAACTAGCCAAACAATTACAAACATCAGTGATACTTAGGGTAAAAACACTTATGATGAAATTAATATTCTTGCTGTCATTTTGCAGTTATATTTCGGGAAGAAGTGGAAATCATTTTATTAAATGTAGTAACCTGTAAATAACACTATTTAAATTTACCCAAGGATTCGAAATATTTACAGCATTTTGTAAACTTGCATTAAGTTTTATTATGGCAGTAACTTATGTAGGGATTGTTGAATTACAATTAAGTTTAAACCATTTTATTGAAAGGCATTAGAAAATTTCATAATTATTTTGTAAATTATGAAGCAAATTTAGAATTTTTTTTTTAATTCCAATGTGGAGTTTTATTTGAAAGTAATCTTTTTTCAGCTATTTATTAATTTTCCTTACATTTTTAAAAGAAAATTATTTTTTCGTTGGCGATTCTTTTATTCCATTTCTTAGGCCTATGTGAATGATTTCGTTTCATTCACGGATACATTTGGAGGATACATTCATATTAAATGAATCCATTTCGTTTCATATTTTCATTTTTCGAGAAATAAATCCCACTTCTCAGAAAATAAGAAAAAGTTGCAAAAAAGGAGCATTTAACTTGGTAATCTTAATTTAAAAGTATGCTGCATTTTTAAATAAAAAATACCCTGGATTTTTTTGCTTAATAGCTAGAAGAACTTCCTGTGATTAATTTTAAATGGTATATGCAGAGAACATTAATTTTTTTTCAATAGTTAAATTAAGCACAACAATTTCAAAATACAGTGGGATCATTTCATTTTGTTTCAAAAACGTATGACAAACATAACTGTATATGCCATCTGACATCTAATGGCACTTCATCTTACGTTGTGATGCTACGTCGAACTCTCCAATAAGATGCTCATTACATTCAATGATTAAATGGTTTTCTTCATTTGACATGAGGGTTCGGAGATATCGCGTGAGTATTCCTTTCTTCCATTAGTCTTTAATCAATTAACTGCAAAAAAACTCAAAAATAAATCTAAAAAAGGAGCATTATTAATGAAATAAAGATGATAAAACTGCATTATTTGCAACTAATCCTCCATGAAACTCAATTACGCTTTTCTCTAAATCAATGGTTATGCTCAGTTAGCAAACAAACGTGTGCCTTGAATGCATTGTCATTCATTTCACGTGGACTATAAACTTATTTTATCTATATTTTCGTCACTTAATAGGTGTATCAGTGACAGTTGAAACTTAAGCGTTTTGTAGAGAAAATTTCATCGGCTTATCACTGGAACGTGCTTGAAACGCCTTAACGATTCTGCTACGTGACTCGAATATCTTGACAGACATAGACTAGAAACGGCGAAGGCACATTGTAGAATGGAAAAGTTGGTCAAGTACTGTGTCAGTTGAATGAGCTTAGGAAAAATATCGGATATTTGATTTCATGATAAGCACAATTATAATTTGCGTCTGCATGTTTGGCAAATATTCTCATATATACATTTTCTTTTTGTCATTTTCTCAGAAAGTGTCAAGAAAAACATAATATATTCCTAACTAATCCGCAAATGCTTTTGAACGTTTTTCAGTAATTCTTCTTACAAAAGAATAATAAATGACCTTTAAATAAAAAAAAGGGATTAAATTTCAAATGATTTTAATTTTAAAAAAAGAAACGGCTTTTGCAAAAGGCAATCATTATTGAATATAGGTAACAAAGAATATTTTGTAATATTTAAAGAAATATAAGTGAATAGTCATCCATCCTCATGATTTTCTTATCATTTCTTATTTATGTAAAAATAAAGAATTATCGTTGAAATTTGAACTTAAATGAAAAAAAAATGTAAGAAATTTTAATACAATTATCAATTTAAAATTTTCTGCTATATCGACTTTTGTGTGCTTATATTTTAAAAAATTTTAGCACTATATATCTGTATATGTAATTTGCAGTAAATTCGTAAATGATTGGTAAAAATAGAATCATCACGTCTAATGTTATAAAAATTATGAAGCAATTTAAGAAATTTTTAAAACTGCCTTGGATTGTAAGGAAGTAAAAGGTAATAAGCTCCTATTTTTAATACAGAAGTACTTTAACAAAGGGCAAAGATAATTTTGAAATTAATTTTCTAATTGCTAAATTTTTCTTTCGCAGAACTGACAGAAATCATTGCTTTTTTTATAATACGTATTTTTATCCTGTTCATTCAGATGTTACTGAGGATTATCGGTTTAGAGGATTTTAAGGCGATAGCCTCCTTAAAATCCCCTAACAAAGGTGGATTGAAACGCTTTCTCTCCCAATTAAGTTAAACGATCATTAAAAAGTTGTAAATTAAAATCTAATTCTTTAAGTCAATACCACTTTAACCCAAACGCAGGATTTGTTAAAGTTGTGTATATAACATTTAATCTACCCAATATAAAAAAACTGAATATTTGTTTCACCAGAAAATGCTTTATTCTCCAAACTATTACTTCCCTAAGCAGATTATTTCTTAGGCAATTTAACACAGATTTCTACTTTTTTTTTTCACATCCTCAGTCCATTGTTCGTTCCAAGCTTATTAGAGGACATAAATTAAGGATGCATTTCCTTACATAAAATTTGCAAGTAGCTCATTTATGAATAAACTGGGTACAATATTAAAAATGGCTTTTCTGTCTCAAACGTTTAACCAGCGATGGCCTCCTTAAAATCCCCTAACAAAGGTGGATTGAAACGCTTTCTCTCCCAAATGGTCCTCACTACCACAATGCTATTCTTTTGATCCCTCCTATTCATTAAGTTTACTCTCTATAATCGGCCATTTTGAAATTCGGATAGGCCTTAATTGCAGCCAAGCCATTTCCGCCCGCAGTCCAATGAATAACAGCGCTAAGGAGGGGTAACAATCCTTTAACGATGCCCCTTTCTCTCTCCCTCCTTCATTTGAAACCGTGGCAATATACAGCCGGACCTAAACTATATGCACGAAAGCTTTCCCACTCGTCCAATCAGAAATGCAGTTTTGGGGTGGCTGAGAATTATGAATAATCAAGCAGGCCTGTAATGGTGTCGCTTCAGTGCATTTACTCCCTCCCCCCGACCGCCGTCTTTCCTTCGCACCGTTTCCCGTATAAGAATAGACTTTTATGAACGCTCCTCTGGTAGCAGTGCGTGGTTCCAGGACTTTTTTTTTTAGCATTCCAGCCCCCCCCACCTCCCAATTTGAAATTTCCATACATGCTGTGGCATTCATACGCCCTGACTCCATCGGTTTGAAGGAGAAAGGGATTGTCAATTTTTTTAAACGACCGACGTCGCTGCTGATGGTTCTTTGTTTAGATGGTTCATCCTTTGAAATGAGTCAGATTAAAATTTTTGCAGTTAATTGCTTTCATTTCGGGTTAATAGTACTTGCCAGTTTCTTCATTTTTATTTACCAATTTTAAAACTTTTTGCCGAAGAAAAAAAAATTTTTTTTTTATTGACTCAAAATTGCTAAAAGAATTTTTTTTAAAAAAAAGGTAGTAAACAATCAGTGATGGTATACAAAAAAATTCGGCCGAGAATAATCATTCAGCAAGTTTTAGTGAAATTCTTTTAATCCTTTCCTATACATTGACATGCGTATCTGATTCGCACATCGAATTACAAAACTTTTATATTTAAATCTGTCATGAACCCAAAATAGAAATTAATTGAAAAGACAGAATTCATTTTGACACGTTAATTGCTTTTTAGGATTGAAATAACAATATCCCAAACAGGATATACCATCTAATTAACAGGTAAAATAAATCCATAGGGCAAAAGGATCAATTAATGCAAATTTCTTTTGTTTAAAGAATTTGTGGGAAAAAATCTTTTGCACTCTATTGATATTCTGTAAATTCTCTTTGGAGCTCCGAACCACAATTGAAGAAGTTCTGACATGATATTGGCATATACATAAATTTTCTGCTTCCTGGTGAGTTGATGAACATTGTCCTTTAAAAACTGAACAAAAAATAAGTGAATCTATTTTAGAGAAGAAAAACCAAACGTTTTAGAAATTGAAATAACAAATTAATTGCTTCCAAAGGTGGAATTAACTTTCTCACAGTTTTTGAGAAAAATGGTTACAAATAAATCTTTTAAAGTAGAAACTGCACGTGTGGTTAGTGTTTATCCAAAACTTTGTTGATTCGTTAAAAAAAAAACTTGTTTTCCTATATTTTTGTTCTCATCTGAATGAATTTGACATTTGTTGATAATTGATTTGGAAACTGTTGTCGGTCTGAATTGGATCATATTCGAAATCTATCAAAGACTAAGAAAATAGTTCATACTGTGTTAAGTCACTATATATGCTAATTAAAGTGGTTTACTTATACGCAAGTGTTCAGACATAAACTAATGAATTCTAGAAATCGAAATGAAACAAATGAAAATTTAAAAGCAATAGCAGATGAGCGAGAATTCCAGAAATATCTCAAGTGATGGAATAAAACTTTTAATATGAAGCATCGAAATGAATAAATTAAAAGTCTATGCTAACTATGAAATTAAAATATAAAATGAATGCTTAAAAGAATTAAACAAAAAACTTCTTTTGTAAGAAAAAAAAATATCAAATTTAAAAAAAAGATACATTTGAAACAAAGAAATAAATTTTAAAAACTTCAATTCGTATTTTTTTTTAAATGACTCAAGGTACTACTTAGTCTAACGTTTCAGAAAACAAAAGCTTTCTTGTACTTGTTCAAAAATATTTGTCTCGCGTTAGTTTTGGAAATAATGTTTTAGACAATAGTGAAAAAATTATTATAATGGTAAAACATAAATAACATTAAACAAAATCAATAATATATCATTTCAAGCAAAAAAAAAAAAAAAAAACAACACTATAATTTTGTTGTAAAAATTGGAAATAATTTTTCTAGTGAAAATAGTCTAGTCCAGAGAGCGGTGATGAAAGCCACACAAAAATTTATCCTGTATTAAAGAAGAGCTTTTCTTGAACCTGGATAAATTAGAGCTTGAAATTCGGAGTCAAAATGAAAAGCATCAGAAAAATGTTTTACTTAAAACCGAAGAAGCGGAATTAAAATAAAAAGGTTAACTTACTTTCAACTACCAAAAAAATAAGCTTCCCTTGCTTCTAAGCAAAATATTTCAATGGCTTGTAAAAACAGCTACTGTTTCATATGCTGGAGTACTCGTTTTCTAAGAATATTTGGAGATTTCACCCATCCGTATTTAAAGCTAAAATAGTGTTTCGGGTTTGGTTTGGTTATATTAACGTCCCGTTTAAAGCAACACTTGGGCTATTTTGGGACGGACCTCGTAATTTTGAACCTCGGTCGGATGACGAGGACGACACCTGAGCTGGCACCCCCCTCTCCACACACACCAGTGGGAGGACGTTTGGTCAGGACGGATTTAATGTGCAACTGGCCCCCTTACACGACGGTTCTTCGGTGGAATCGGGTCTCGAACCTGAAGCCCTCCGGTTCCGAAGCCGAGACCGTACCACCAGGCCACCGCGGCCCCATAGTGTTTCGTGTGTACAAGCACAAAATAGTTTTCTTCCGATAATTTTTCGCAATCATTTGAATCAATAAAATTTAAAATAATATCTACATCCCTTAAAATTCTAATTAAATATTAATTATCTTTTAAAGACACTCTTCGCCATTCTCTAAAGCATGACATTAACAATTATATAAATTTGTTTTAAAAAAGCGCATAAACAACCAAAGGAACAAATATTATAATCAAAGAAACTTTTAAAAGGACATAAAAAATTTTCTGTACACTTAACATTTATTCTTATTTCTAAAGTTAGATATTTAAATAATACGTGATGTTTTCGTTTTAATTTGGTATTCTTTCCGACAAGAGGCAAAATTATTTATGTTTACCTTTATGTTAGCACAGTATGAAAGTCGGCATTTTTATCATTTTTGTGGTTTAATCTTCAAATCAACAGATTTTCAAAGCAAATTTGGTTTTGCCTGTTTCTATGATCTCTTTAGAAATGGAAAGTTTTCTTATGTAACATGGAAGTTATAATCAGTATAGATATTTTAATAAAAATGTGTTGATACAATATTTATTAAAAAGAATTTATTAAAAGAATGTATCGGTTTAAAAAAAACTCTTCACTATATTATTTAATTTTTTAGAAGTTTTAAATGTCTACTGACTTCAAATAATGAACATAATATATGATCTATAAATTGGAGTCTCATTAGGACTCTTATTTGAACACTTAGCCGACCGGATATTACGACATTCTTTTCATAGTCTCATTTGTATATTTATATATACCCGTATTATTAACTATAAATTAAGTTACTTACGATTTTAGACAAGATTTTATAAATTCAATTGCTTAATTTATAAAATTAATAATTATAGATTAAAAATAGTAGAATATTAACATATTTTCTATTAATAATGAAGATATTTATCTTTTCAGTACCTAATCACATCTAAATGGAAGAATCTGAGTAAAGCTTAAATACGAAGTTCAAATCCAGTGAGGTTCAAGTGCTGAACTTTACAAATATTTGGCATTCTGATTTGGAAACATTCAAAAATGTAGTTATAGGATTATATTAATGATTGTACTTAAAGTTGTTAATTTAAAATTAAAGTTATATTTAAAAAATCAAATAATTAAAATTTAAAGGGCCTCTTTATATATTAAATACTAATGCGTGCATTCATTTTTTAAAGGGAATGTCGGCTAAGTATTTTTTTGTTTACCATTAATGTCATGCTCGAGATATTTAATTTAATTTTAAACAGAATCTTTCTCTATTTTCAATCTGAAAAGCAATAAACTCGTCTGAAAAATATAATATTCTTAATAGGGTTGCATTAACTCAATCGAAAGAGCGAAATGAAGAAAATGACAGGCGTCACTGATTTTGAAATATGCGCACACAATTTCACGGGTGCGCGATAGAGGTTTGAAGCATTTCCGAAAATGAAATTTCGTTGCTTCTTTTTAATTTTTTTTCTCTAATTTCCCAGACTTCAAACAAAGTGACATTTTAAGATCGACAATGTTTTATAGAGCTATTGTTGTTTCAGCGATGTGTGCTTAATTGTTTGAATAATGAAAAGTATAGACAATGTATTTGATCGTTTTAGTCACGTAAAAATGTGAATTATTTTTAATGAGCTTTCTATTAATGTATTCTAGCTTGCTGTATGATGAAATTTCATTAAAAGGATTGAATTATTATTTATGAGCAAAAATACTAATAGATAGATAAGATGGATTTTTTTGACACAAAAACCAAATTAGACCATACTGCGCTAATCGAATGGGAAAATGAGACCAATACGTATAAAAATCACTAAAGTAAATAAATGCATGAAAATTTGAAACATTAAAATGATTCAGAGAAACTATAATTAAAGGATTTTAAACTTAAAAACCTATTGTATTTACTATCTAGATGTCAATGAATTTTCTGGATGATGTAATTTTATCTTTTTTTGTGGCAAGCAAGAAATTGATTATTTATGCCACTTTAACCTTACACATTTTTAATTGTTTCTATCTGAAGAATTCGTATAATTTTGTCCTGATCAAAAATTTATCTCTTTAAAATATACTTTAAACAATACAAATATTTTTAAGGAAGTCAGTATTACAGACATATGGAATAATTGCTCAAATAAAGATAATTCAAAAACAAATAGGCGAGACCGCAGCAAGATGACGATTTTAACAGTCGATTCTTTTTAATAAATTAAATTTTTGAGGTAAATTATTTTTCTTTGTTCACATTATAAAAACCTTTTTTTTTATTGCACCACGTTGGATACAATTTTATTTTAAAATAATCAATATTATTTTGCTATTTTAAAAAGTCATTTTGACCCGATACTGAAGTAAAATGATTTTGATCTCGGTGCAAAATGAGTCTTCATAAAAGTTAGGACTTTTATTCGTAGAAAGTATAAGACAGTAAATTAATTAATTAAACATTGTTAAGTACTCATTCTAGAGTATTGTAGAATGAAAAATTCATTATTTCTTAATAACGCCCTTTTTTTTTTTTTTTTTTTTTTGCATTCCAAGTTTCTTTTGCTTCTTTAACTTTTCTTGTTGTGCCTTAAATGTTTCCTTTGGAACTAACTTATCTTCCAAAAATGATATTGCTAAAATATTACCTTTAGGTCTATGCTAATTACAATATAGTTGGAAACAGTTTGTGGATCAGGTTGGTCAAGAAAAATCGCACAAAATAAGTAATAAATACATATAAACGTCAAACAAAAAAACTACAAAATGTACTTAAATTGACGATTTCGTCATTTTGCCTTATCTTCATCCTCTTACCCGACTAGGAACGTTAAAAGACTGATTTTTTTTTTTAAAGAATTAACAAGAATCAATGATTTAGAATTAGTGAAGAATGAGCCATTTTGAAGAATTTATTGTCTAATGTAGTCATGTATAACAAAGAATAAACTAATACATTCCCTGTTATTCAAGGAGAACTTACTTTGCAAACTTTGAAAATTATAACACGTTAGTCAAAATACACGAATATCATCTAACAAAAAACGAAATGATGGAAGTGGTTTTATTGCGCAAATTTTTAATGTCTATCAGTGTGAAGCATTAACAGAATCCATAAGGTGGAGAAGATTGAATAATATGAATATAAACTAAGTCATTCATAATCTTCTCTGGCTCGTCAACTTACTCATATCTCCAAAATATTATATTAAAAGACAAATGAGAATAAAGTTTTTAAGAAAACTAAAGACATTTCAAACTTAGTTAATTTATCCATTATTTCTAAAACCATAAAGAATATCTTTCAAAAATGATTTAACTTTAATAATTTTAGAGTAATCTACACTAACATATCGTATATTGGTAGATATGAATTGATAGACTGAAATATTTTTTGAACCTATAAAAATTAAATGTTAATGATTAAGACAATGATAATGTAGGAAAAGGAAAGTGCAATAATATTTTTAAATTTATTATTTGCAGTAATCATTAATTATATTCTATTTACTAATCCTAATGACTTCGAGATAATCATGGTATTTTTTTAGATTTATGTTCGTACATAATGTATTGAAGTATAGATCTGTTACTATGAAGCTGACCTTTTCTACTGCAAAGAAAGAAAATCAAAAGGCATAGGATCCAGATCTTGGGTATCCCAAAAATTAAAAATGATCTAAAATTCTCATTAATTCAGGTCCTCCAAGAGGGTAAAACGCATAGTACCATGCAGAAACTTATATCAATTACCATTACATAATGATTCAAACATATCCCTGTGTATACTAATTATAAGTAGTGTAGAGATACAATAGGTATTGAGTAGTGACATAATTCCAAGACAAAAATGGTATCTTTTAACAATATTCTTTTACCTAATCGGATATTTTTCCTCAATTTGGGTGCCCTTTGGAAAGATCTCGGCTTCAGGACCAGAGGGCTCCGAGTTCGAGACCTGATTCCCCTGGAAAATCGTCGTGTAAGCGGATCTGAGGCTAAATTCATCGGTGCCAAATATTCTTCTGCTGGTGTGGCGCAGAAATTTCGAGGAAAGGATGCTAGCTCAGGCTTTGCCCTTCTCATCTGAAAGTGATTTAAAATAATATCCGTCCAAAAATAGCCTTTATGTTGCTCTAAAATTTTGATATAACTAAATTAAACATCAATTTGATTTTCATATATCACCATTTTTTTCAACGCGGCTCCAAAAAATTTAGGTGCTGGGTGGTTAGTTAGTTTAATACTAACCACCCTGTATTTTTACACACTTTCATTTAATTTATTTTATATTTGTAGAGATAGATTTTTTAAAAATCAATCGTGGCTCTTGACCTGGATAAAGATAAGCGGAAAACAGAGCTATTCATTGAAAAATACATATTTAAAATCATATTTGGGATAAATTCAGAGATAATTTAAAATATTTTTTGAAGAATTTGTATCTTGAGCATTTAAGAAAATCATGTTCTTATCAATAAAACCTATTGGTTAAACATACGCCGTCCTACATGCTTTGAATGTTTTAGCATTTGGAAATAACGGTGATACGGACAAGAGAATTAAATTTCTTGCTTAGTCTTCTCTCCCTTTTACATTAATATTTGATAAAATAATTTCGTTATTTATTATTCAAAATTTTGTGTAGAAGTTATTCCCCATAATCATAAAAGAATCAACATTGTTTAAACTTCACAAAAGCAAACGCATTTCCATTTCTCATCTTTCCAATTTATTGAGAAATACCTCATGTGATAAATCCTCGAATATTCTGTTTATTTGGTTCACATTCCTTTCTTCAATTCCACTCATCCATTGCAAACGGATTCCACGAGGAGCCAATTTGGAAAGCAACCTTAAAAAACAAAGCATAAACTCAATCCTTTTTGCCATCCCTCTTCCTCTTTCTTGAGAAACTTATTCAACTTATTGTGAGAGGATAACTTGCAGGAGTCTGATATAAATTGTTCTCCGAGTAAAATCAGCAAAACAATACTGAATTTTGCCCTTGGCCACACATTGTATTTCTGAGTGCTGAAGGAAACTGAGTATAATAAAATAAATAAGAGAATTCACCTTTCTTTCGAATTATGCCAACCGACGAATGTGGAACCGGTCAAATTATTAGATGCAGCAGTGCAAGACTATAGGAGCACGCAAAATTCTGAAACAATGCTTGAGTTCTCACCCCATTATCAGGTTGACAAATGGCTAACTTCTGGAATATTAGATAACTTTTCACTTTTCCTGTTTCCTCACATCTACCAATGGAATTCATTTATTTTTATTTACCATAAAGAACATTAGGGGAAGAATTTTCGGTGACATGTGTATGCAGTAAATTACGTTCTGCAAAACAACCCATCGCTGTAAAATAAATGGACAAATATATTTTTAAGATAATTTTGTTAAATAGCTTCTTCAAAACGTTTCTAGAACTTCAGCTTAAAAAAAAAGAAAAGAAGACTAAAACTACCACGATCATCATTTTATCAATTTGATGGGGAACCAAATATTATCTTGAAGCAAAAGTTGGATTGATCGCCATCCATCTTTACCGTGAAATAAAGCAATCAGATTAGCGATTCATTTATGAAAACAATTCTATTTTGTACGTTTAAATTCTCAAAATTAGTAGTTCATTCGCGATATTCAGTTGGACAGAAAGCAAAATAGATGCTTAAAGGGAAAAATATCATTCATCAAGATGTGTTAGCGAGAAGCTCAGAATTTCGCGTGGCAGTCAATTTCAATTTAAAAAAGCAGATGTCCACTGAAAAATGAATTTTTAATCCTTATCGAATATTTCAATAAAATTTGCTACTATTTCACATACTGGATTTTTTTTCATTTTTTTACATGTTAAATTTATTTTTAACCAGCCGCCTTTGGCGACCAGCTGATTGGCCAATCTTAATGTTCGTTTAAATTTTAATAATTAAATATTTTAAGCAATTCCAACTTTAATAGATTCTTCATCAAAATATTTTACAACTTCAAATTTTGATAATCATATAAAATTTACTCATAATATTATAAAGGCCTTCAGTCATAACGTAATATGTATCTCTCTAATTTTCTGTTAGGTCCCGTAGAATTTATGCTTTAAATTAAAGTGGAAAGAATTAATCTGCAATTAATATAACATTTTTTACTGAAACAAAGCATTTTTTTATAATATAATTACTGATAACAGAGTCACTGAGCGTTTAAACTTTATGGGCACTAAAGAATATCTTTCTTAATTTATGTAATATCTCAAGAATTTGTCAAGAACATTTTCTCAGATTCATCAGGAACAGATAGATTAATTAATAATGTTTAATTTTAAATGCATCAAACACTAAGAAAACAAAATGAATCGTTTAAAATAATCGGTTGAAAATAGGTTTAAAAAAATTACTTGAAAAACTATGTACTTAAAACTATAAGCATATACAAAAAATATATAACTAACATAAATACAATTTAATTACAAAAGCATGCAACTAACCTAAAAATAATTTAAATCAAGAATCATCCGTTGATAATACTGTCAACAATCAGAACTCAATGTGCATACGTGAATTTTCAACGCTAGTTACGGTAACGCAAATGCGTGAATTTTTCTACGCCAGTTGGGGTAATGCTATGCAGATAAAAAACTTTTAATTTCCTTTATTCTGTGTTATTTTAATTCTAAAGTACTTCAGAATGAATCTGAAAGATCGATTAATTAACAATGTTTAATTTTAAATGCATAAAACATTAAGAAAATAAACAGAATCGTTTGAAATAATCGGCTGAAAAATGTTAACCCTAGCCTCATTAGAGTAGGGAAAAAATTCTGAAGCCTTACTCATTTGGCGGTGGGGAAAATGGAAGATTTTTTGAAAGGAAAGTTAGTTTTTAATTAATAATTAAAATTCTAATTAAAAATTTTTAAAAAAGGGACCCCATGTGCACATTTCTGTCTTCTAAGGTATACATATACCAAATTTGGTAGCTGTAGGTCAAATGACCTGGCCTGTAGAGTGCCCCCCCCCCCCCACACACACACACTGAGTTTTATATAAGTATAGATGAGTATTGGTAAGTTCCTATTTACAGAGTGTAGATACATCCTTACACAGATAAAGTATATTCGTGAATTCGTGAGAAGAAAGCTAGAACTTGGTAGTGTAATAAAGTAGAGTAAATGGGGATCAATTTTATATCACAAATGGATTTAGTGTCTCAATGTTTCTTCTAGGTGCAATTTTCCTCTTATATATTATTTAAATATATTAAAATGGACTGTGAGGTCGTGACCTTTAAAGTGTTGTGTTAATCTAATTAAAACTAATGACTTGTTTAAATGTAAAAATTTATTTATAAATATGCAGTGACATGTATCCAGTTCTCCAGCTCACTGAATTGGGCATTTTCCTTCTAAAATTTAGAAATAGCAAGGGGAAATTCCCTTTTTTAGTACACAGGTTGTATTTTGTTATTTAATGATATTTGAATGCTAGTATCATGGATAAAATAATTCCAAGAATTTTATTCCAGCTGTTAGGCGAGAAAGACACTGCCCTATATTCTGTTGTAGATTTAGAATCTCATAAAATCAAATAGCTTATAATGAGGAGTTATTTTAATCTTATGTCATTCTTTTTCAATTATTTTATGCACATACACAGAGATATGCGAATATAGGTGTTAATCTGGGAAACAACGAGAAATATAATAATTTTGTATTATGAAGGCAGCAAACTCCATATTTTTCTATTTTCTGAAACCTCTAAAATTAGGATGTCACATTTTCAAAAAAAGGCTTGTAAGTTAAGTTACTACAAATGTAAGGTCAATCATTTTTTTAAAAATAAACTTTCTAGGTGAAGAAAAATTTACCAGCAAAACTAGTTAGCAAGCATTTAAAATAACCTATTAGAATTTGAAAATATAAAATTAAGCCGATGTCTCAAAGATAATGTGTTAGAAGAACATCATAATATTTAATTTTCGAGGATTAAACAATAAGATACAAAACTAATCGATTCTAAATAAGTCAAACTTGAACTCTTCGAAAAACTTAATTTACTGATAATAAATTAACGGTATTTATAATAAAAGCAAATAGAAAGCCTTGCACATTTTACCTATCACTCGTTTATTTAATTGCTAAAGAGATGGCCTAATCTTAATTATATCCGATTCATTGTGCAAAATAACTCATCAATTCTTATTAATAAAAATATAATGAATATTAAAAAATTAATACATTGTTCATAATTTTAGCAATTTTATAAGGATTTTCTTACTCTTTGCATAAAACCAAAACATG
>JAPMOR010047985.1:12040-29729 GCA_026543865.1 Argiope aurantia | reverse complement strand
ATTTTTACCAAATATATGCAAGCGTACAAAATTCTTTAAATTAAACACATAGAAAAGGAGTGTAAAATAATAATGAATACTGAATAAAACTAGAAAATATTGTATAATATTGAACAATATTGTGCTCTATGCTGCCCTACCTGGAAACTATCCAAAAAGAATGAATTTTTTTAAAATTAAAATATCACGGCGCTTCAGTTGTAAAATGGCAAAATTCTTAATTTTTCACCTGAATTCTCTAAAACTTTAGGCACTTAACGTGGATTCAAAATGTAGCATATAATTTTTAAATTAAATTTTTTTGTGCTTCCAAATGCTTCCAAAAATGAAGTGTATCATGGCTATCTGAAATAAAATTGCTTTTATTTTATATTACGTAACAGTAATTTTTGGCAGTTACTTTTTAAAATTTAAACTTTTAGCTTAAACAGTGGGTCCAAGGAAAATTTTTTTCAATATTTTTGTTAGTTAGTATGCAAGTATATAATATTTGAGCCTATTTAGAATTGGATACTTTAAAAATCGTTTTTTCCACTCTCTATCCCAGTGGAGAATAATTAGAAACATAACAATTATAAATCTAGAAATATAAAAATTTTAATAGCAAAGTAAATATAATTAAAGCAATGAATAATGCTTCAATTACGAAATTCAATACCTTTGCCTTACGATTTATTTTCATTTGAAAATAAAACGTATTCATTTATCTTTTCTCTTCAAAATGTAATTAAATGTGTTTACAACTTAACTAAATGCATTTCAGACAACATTTCTATGAAATAATGCAATAATGAAGAAAATTAAATAACTGTATATGCTGGAAAAATTTTATAACAATGTAACAGATGGAAAAGAAAGTTGTCCCAGTAACAAAACATATTTTCTTAATATTTTGTATCATATTTATTATTAAGTTTCTGTGTACCAGATTAAAACATAATAAATTATGCGAAACAACTTTGAAATATTTTTTGGATAATATGCATATTATATGAGAGATATATGAATTTCGTTATATTTCTGCACTTACTATATCAAGCAAACCTTCAGGGCCGCCGAGTGGGTACTAAGCGCCCTTGTTCAAATTGAAATTTGGCGCCCCTTTATGGGGTTCTGTTGCACTTTATAAAGTGCTGCAAACTATATGTGAAATACTCTTTTATAGTATTCAAAATCTGACTTTCGAACTAAAAAGCTTTAAAATTATAATATTAAAACACGTTTGTCTTATTGTTTTTTATTATTTCATAAATTTTAAAAACAAAACCATGATAAAACACTTTTTAAGTAAAATATAAAAATTAGAACACATATTCAAATATTGATTCACTTAGCTTTAGCAGCTACAAACGCTCGTATCAATTTATATTTAATTTATCCAAAATTTTCGTTCTCTATGGATATAATTGACAAGTCCGATAATCTCTCAGGCGCCATGGTAGATCGCATGTAGTTTTTTATAATTTTAAGTTTTGAAAAACTTCGTTCTCCAGTACGCACCGAAACTGGCAGGGTTAAAGAAATCCGTAAAGCTATTGCAATATTTGGAAATGTATCGGTAAGATTGTTTTCATAAATATAATTTAAAACCTCAATATGTGATATATCCTCTTTGGTAAAACATCGCAAAGATTTTATTTCTTCGAACACATTTAATCCATAAATATCCTTCTTATTAACACTTTTAGTATCCTTTAATTTCTATTCTAATTCTTTACAATGTTTTAAAATTTCAATGTCACTATAGGTTTTTTAATTAGGTATATAGTGGTAATTGTAATGCTCTTTTAATTGACTGATTCTTTCAGTAATTGAAGAAATAGCAGTGCCTGATTATAAATTGTAAAATTCAACCTTAAATTTTTGAATTGGATTGTTGATTGGTTCGTCGGTTTGTTCATCTTGAAATAGTTTCTTTTTAAACCTGTTTCGACTTTGTGGAAAATCAGTATTCACCCCCAAATCATCAGCAACGATACTTGCATTGGCAATTGCATGTTCAAACGCTTCATCTGATCTACGATTATTTAATTCTGATATAAGATCTTGTAAATTGTCAGTCACGATTTGTAAATCATATTTAGAATTCTGCATTATTTTGTTTACCACATTTACTAAATTTAAAATATCGTGCCAGATGTTAATGGAACAAATTAATTTAAACGAGGAAATACAATTTTTTGCATGAGTTCTTGATTTCATGTCTCTTGTTTGATCTTCTTGAATATTTATTAAGGCTCTCAAAATTCCCTTCAAATCGTTTGTCAACGATCTTAAAGCTTGAATTCTACTTTCCCATCTGGTGTTGGAGAGTGACTGTAAAGTTGGACTACTGTTGCAAATAGACCAACGTTTAACGGATGAAGAAAGGTAGTTGTAAAGCTCATGCACTACTCTGAAGAAATTAACTGTTTCGAAGGAAATTTTAGCTGCATTATTTACAACTAAATTTAGAGAATGGGCAAATCAGGGGATATAGAGTGGTGCCCTCGAATTATTTTCAATACTTGAATACTATTGAAAAAAACCTTGAATACTATTGAATTCATAAATCCTTGTGCTTTCCTCTTATGTTAGCACCATTATCATAAGATTGGCTCGTAAATATGATAAATTTAGTTCTAACGATTTTAAATGTCCATTTATGAATTCAAACAGACCCTGTCCAGTAGCTTTGTCGGTAGATCGAAATCCTAAAAAATGTTCTTCAATTTGGGTTTTATTGGTTTCCTCGTTCTTATAAAAAAATCGAATTGCAACAGTCAACTGTTCGGTATGACTGACATCAGGTGTAGTATCAATAATTAGTGAGTAATATTTTGAAGATTTAATCATATGTAATAAATGCCTTTTAATTCCTTTTGAAATAATGCTTGTAATTTCATTCTGATCCCTAAGTAATGAGCAATTTTCTTCTTTTGAGATATTTGAATTTTGTGGAGATGTTCAGCGGTTATTGGATTAAATTTTGCTATGGTTTCAACCAACTTCAAAAAATTTCCATTATCACTATGATAAAACTCTTTCGAAGAACATCTAAATGCAAGGAATTGTCGGGCTAAATATTGAATTAAATAAACAAGCCGTTCGATAACCGATTGCCAGTAAACCTTTCCTGCATCATAAAGTTTTTGTTGAGCTGCATCAATGGTACAAAAATTACGTAAAAACATTTTGAATTTATTGCATTTGGAACTATGTTGAAGGTGAGATGCACTGCTTTCATATGTTTTCAAAAAGTGGGTTAAATGCGCTCAATCATTACATCCATCCTTAATAAGCTGTGAATGCTTCTCACTGAATAGCTTACATGGGAATCAAAACACTGCGTTTCGGGAATTTGAATATATTAAATAATTTCTAAACACTTTTTCTCAATTCTGTAATGTTCTATAATAGAAGGATACTGAAAACTTTCTGCCAGAATTATCTCTCGGAAAATGTTTGGTTATCAAGCGGAAAGGACTATTTTTAATTAAATAATATCTAATTTTTATAGAAACTTTATCAGGCCAGGTAGCTGAATCGTTTAAGTCAAAGTCAAAATCTTCGTTTTGAGGTATTACGTTATTACCAGAGAAATTTTCTACGTCATCTAAGTTTTCTATTGATACAATCGTGGCTTCTTCTTGATCATATTCTGATGAATTTACATTTTGAGATAAATTTTCATTATGAAATTCCAAACCAGATGTTGATATTGATGGTCCTGGTTCAATTGCTTGTCCGTCTAATCCTATTATGTTTCTGAGATAATTATTTAGAGTATCTGCCAGTTTCTGATTAGCTTCCTCTCGTTACAATTTCCTTTTTCTATTTTGTGCTCCAGATTTTGTTTTCTTATTTTGAGAACAAGTTTCTAAAAAATATTTATTGCACAAAATAAAAAGATTAAATTCTCATTCCATATACAAACTGCATCATATGATTTACTCTCAATACACTATTTGAAAGTCGAAAGCCCATTTATGTCATTTGCTACTACATAAAGATTCAGATAAAGAAACTAATTTGACTGAAAATTTAGAAACATTTTTTTTTTCGGAAAATTTATTTCTGACAATTTAATGTGAAATTGTTTATACTTTCTGCTGATTCAAAATATTTAAGCAAATTAAAGCAATATTAATGCAAATTACTAAAAAACATTTGTTATAAGCAATTAAAATATTGAAAACATCTCAGGTACATAATAAGTATAAACTTTTAATGAAAAAAGCTATAATCATTAGTAATTTTTTAGAATTTTTTTTCGATTATTTGGAAATTGTAATTGTATATCAGAAATAGATAAATCAAATTTTGCCCAATTAAGGATAATATTTATCTGGGTTTTATAGAGATAAATAAAAAGTTGCTTTTTGAATTATTTTGTTTATTTCGAGGATAAAAGTTTTTCTTAATAAATTGTTTCTTTTTATGAATCTTTACTAGTATGGAAATAATTCTAATAATATATATAGATTATTCATTTATCTCTAAATAATAATCCTATTTTTTGAAGCAATTATAAAGAAAAAATGATTTGAAAGCAATTAATCACAGTACTTTGCTTGCGAAGCAATTCACAGAATGTACGCACTCTATGAGCAGCGACTACGTATATGATTAAAAATAAGGGCATTCCCTGTTAATTCAAGGGCACACAAGCACGGTAGCGCCGCCACCATCATTCAAAAAAAAAACAAAAAACTAAGCAATGACGTTGAGCCGCAACAGCTTCGCAGCACATAAAGAATAAATATATGCCGACACAAACCATTCCCAATCCCTGTTGTTACATGTTACACATTCTTAGATTTTTACACGTTCCGTGTGATAGCGCGAACACCACACGGAACATGTTATTATTGTTCATATCGGCAGTCAAATTTTGTCTTACACGAAAGAAAAAGAACCCACAGAAAGGAAAACAAAAGTAAAATAAAATTAAAACATAAAATAAAAATAAAATCTTTTATTCTTTAGAAAATATCAAACATGCAAAATTGCAAGCGTATAATTAACAACTTTTATTTAAGTAACATTAAACTATAAGTACTATAAATTATTTAAGTATAATAACATTAAATTATAAGTACTAAAGTATAAGTACTACAAATTTTAGCGCCTCCCTGGCCCAGGCGCACTTGTGCAGTGAACAATTTTGCCAGCCCCACGCGGCGGCCCTACAAACCTTACGTAGAAGTATAGAAAGTGAAAATAAAAAAAAATATATGAATGGCATCTACCTGCCATAAATAAGATTTAGGATGTGGATTCAAACATATTTATTGTCACAAGAACTTTCTTTGTAAAATTTTTTATTCTTGTAGATTTAAAATAAAGCAAAGCATTTAGTTTCAATACAACAAGAACTGCCTTCCTTTTTTCTCATGTTTTAACGACTGGATTTGATATCGATTTTCTAATTATTATCTAATGAGCACCATTTTGATATATGGTACAACTGTGTGTTTTAGATGACAAAACACTATTCCATATTTTTGAAATTAAATTATGATCAATCAATTTTTTCAATATAATCTTGATTACGAGAGAAAAGTATCTTATATTTCCAAGCATATGTTAATGACGAATTATAAATTAAATCTAAAAAAAATAAGAAAAGTTAGAATCTACATTTTAGTCCACATATAAAAGTGCTCTTTTTCCCTTTTTTAAATAAGATTATGGAATGTTTATTGTTCTTGTTCTTCAGCTGGAAAAATTTCAGTAAAACTAATTTATCTACTTCGTAAATATTTTCTGAATCCATTAAGTTCTTTGTATAAAGTTTATAACTTTTATATCATTTCATTTCTATTTAAATTTACTATATTTATTAATATTATTAATATTATACTTTGCAATACAATATAATAAATGGGATCATATTCAGGAAATTAAAATATTGAGAATTCATTATCTACAGTAAAATTATCAATGCTAAGACATTTGTTAAACAACTAGCTGTTGCAATGAACAATATCGTGTTAGAAATTCGTTAAATGTATGAAAAAAAATTGATATGGAGGAACAAGAAATAATACTTTTGTAGTGCTTTATTTCCTTTAATGTAAATTAAAAAAAATATTTGTGCAGTTATTTTAAAGATAAATATTTCTTTCAAAGTACAATTATAACAACAAAAAATCTAATTGTTTAGACCCTAAATTATAAGAATATATTAAGAATCTACTCCTTATCTCAGAATCAAAATGAGTTCAAATAGTTTAAAATATAATAATGTAATTTTGAATACTTGATTATTACTTAAACACATTTTATTAAAACTTTTAAAAGTTTCTGCATAAAAGGATTGTTTAAAGAAATTAATCATCCTTTTTTAAAATTTTTGTTCAATATTTTGTTTTATTTATTTAAAAATCAGATTTCTTTCTTCATTCATTTTAATTCTTCAAATATGCTAATGATCTAAACACCATTAATTAAATTTCAAATGTTTCAGTCTTTGAATGAACTTTCTTATCTGTAAATTTATCTTTCATTGTTTACAGCTACTGTAGTAAAAAAAAGTTACAATTCAAGCTGCCATCGCTACAGTCTTATCTAGGAGGTTGCTGTCATGGAACTTTGTCATTTGATATATTAATGTGCTTCACTTTCAGCTGACACTTTAACATGAAAAATATTTCTTTTCACGATATTTAAAATGTATTTTAGAAAACAGTAGGGACATTTAAGTATTTAAAAAAGGTAAAATTTAACAAAGCTTGTGTTTCGTAAACCATGATTTTGTATCTCATAATTAAAAAAATTTTTTTACATTATTTAATGTATGTTTAATTTAAACAAGCATTATTTAATGTCTGAATCTAATACATGTAGTATAGAGAATCATAAGCAAAAGTAAAAATAGTCTAATGAAAATTTATGAAATCCTGAGTACTTTTGTATATTATGCAAGATTTTTCAACTTCATCGTAAGTAATTTACTAGATGATTCTGAATAACTTAGAATTTCAAGATCAAGGAATCAAGAATCTACATACTGTAGAGAACATTGCTAAAAAATGTACTAATGGGCACCAAAACAGTTTAGCTTGAAATGTTTAAAAATTCATTTTGTGACAATGATTTCTCATAGGATAGTAATGATTTTTGGCTTTTTACTTGCAAGCCTTGCTGAAAATTATTGAAGCATATTTAACTAATTTTTGGCAGTCAGTGAGGTTTCACAAGAAAAATCTTCTTATTACTCATTTATTCAATAAAATCTTTCTAAATTTTAAATTTGAAAAAATTGGAAAGACCATGTTTGTCCCAATCATTTCATCATGTCGTCAGATGTTCCAAACATCAGACTATCAAAACCTATTTTGCGATTGGAAAACCTTTGTTTTTCCTGCGATCAGAGCAAAACCGAAGTTTTCTTAATCGCTCCTTTAATTAGCTGAAGATGTCTCCTGTCATCTTTGCAACTGTCAGAGTAATGGTAGTATTTTCCCAGTATTTGAGTTATCAGGCGACATTTAAGTTAATGCCGTTTAACATCCGTGGGCATTTCAAAGACCACCTTTAGATTTTTATCCTCTTATTAACAAAAATTGTATGACAGAAGTATTTTATGTTGTAATTATTTTTCTTTCTTTCACTTTTCACCATCTCTTTCTCTTATTCTGCTAAATGAATTTCTGTCCTACAGTATATACGCATTTACAATTCGTTTTTATATTTTATATCTCTCTTAGATTTTTCACATTGGTATATTGTCTACTTGAAAGACTTTTAAAGAAAATTTAATAAAATATACAGCAACCAAATTGATCGCAATACAATACACTGCAAAATGTGTATCAGAGGATCAGTTTCTGAATAATATAATATTAATATTATAACTAAAGCACAAATCCTATGGCTTTTTTCTGCCGATTCATGCTCCTCAGTTATATCAAGCCTTCACCCACTAGAAGACTGTAAATTATCAAAAGGATCAAATCGAAGACGATGGTCATTTATAAAAGATGTACTCCATGATTATAATTATTTTCTTCTTAGTACAATTCAAGGAATGAAATTGTTCTATTTAAAAAAAATTAATGCTATAAACACAAATTTAGTATTAATATTGTAATAATGGCTGGGAATTTCTATTATTCTGAAAATAAATGCATTCCAATAGTATTACTCTTTATTGTTAGTTTATAAATATCTTCAAATGACTATTTAATAATTAACAACGATTGTAAAATTTTATATTTCAATAGGTATCATTTACTTAAAATTTTCAGTATTATGCTTATTTATCGACAATTCATTACCATGCCATTTATCGGCAATAAAAAAAACAACTATTCCCTTAGACGGAAGATCGTTAAAATTTTTTATCATTGCGTTAATATGCGCTGAAATTAAAAACAAATAACGAAAATAAATATTGATGAACACGTTTTTGGAACCTTACAGTGCCATTTATTGACAATAAAGAGAACTATTCCCTTAGACTGAAGAACATTAAAAGATTTTCATCAACTATTGAGTTAAAATGCACTGAAATTAAAAACAAATACCGAAAAAAAATCTTCAATTTTAAAGAAGTAATGGTATAAATTTTTTGAAATATTTTGCCATTTCATTGATATTGATCAAAGAAGGTTTCATAGATTTTGCATTAAAAGTGACAAATCAAAATTCTGACTTTCTTCCATTCTAAAGGAATTCTTTTTAATTATTACTTTCGATACCTTATGCATTAATTTGCAGCATTATCTTTTTAGACAATAGAGAAAAAAACCAGATGAGCCATTAATATATCTAAGCAAAGACTAATCAATGATCTTTGATTTCTATGTCATTTGACTTAGACATATATATACGACCTATCAAAATGTCTGGCTTATTTGACTCATTGTTTGAAATCATTTTATTTCATTTGAACTTCTTAATGTAATCTAGTCATCGAAGAGCAAAGAATTTCTTTCCTTTGCAAATAAGCTATGATTGGCAATAAAATTTGGGTGAAACTTTTGTTCTTAATTATCCTGTTTGAAAAGTTCCTCTGTATAAAGGCTGATAATGATGCTTGACTATTTAAGCTTTAGAATGCTATTTTACCTGCTTGAAGAATTCATCACTTCTCTAGTTTCCTCTGATCAATTTAAGCTATAATAATTATATGAATCTCGCCACATAGTGCATCTTACATTTTGTCATGCTTCCACCATGATCTGCTTAGCATTAAATATAAATTTCTATTAATTTTTTTTCTTTCCACGTTGTTTAAGTTTCAGATACTAATTTTCTTGTACATTCCATAATATTAATTCAATTAGTTTAGTATCGATTTAACAGATACCATCATTTTCCATAAACTACTGAGATAAATGGGTTTTTTTATATGGTATTTTTTCTATCAAAAGAATCTCATTCATTTCTCCGCTTTAGGAAGATTTTGTTATATCACATTTGTAACAGTGTGACAAAATTTTCTTCAATCTTTTTTGCATCCTTCAAAATTTAATCAATACTTGCTAAAATTTCAAACCCTTTTTATCCATTGATTTCTGAACAACCATCTCGTTTGCTGTTAATAAATGGACCTTCTTTCTTCTAATTGCGTAATTCTTGATACTGTATAAATCTCACATATTTCATACAGATTTTAAAAGGGTTATTTTCAAAATAAGATTATTTTCAGAAAACGTTTTTACGATTGTAATGGATGAAGCTGCTGAGAAATATTTGGATCAAATCTTTTCAAAAAACTTCTTAAAATTTGATCCAATAGTCTGACTGAATTTAATTTAAGAAATTTTTTTACTGCACATTTTTACGTCTGTCTGAGAATTTGTTCATTTCTTTCAGAGACCTTACCAGGCGAAGCCCTTTTGCTTGTATACCCTACACTCAGCGTTTCTTATTATTCCTTAACGTTATTCAGATTAATTTCTTTTTTAAATTTTAGAATTGTTAAACCTTAAGTTTTTGAAATGAATATGTTTCCACATCAAATAAATTATTTTCGTCTAAATTAAAAGTATTAAAAAAGGAATGGAAATTCTGTAGGATATATTACATATTTCAGCATATTTCGATTATATACATTAAGTTATATAACTAACGAATGTTGCAACCTCATTTATAAATATACTGAATGTAACATGGTACATTTTTGTTCCAATTAGTGAAGCATTTTTATTTCGAACATTTTTATTTCAGAATAAGATAGACATATAAATTTGCGTAAAAAAACCATTTCATTTTATATTTCATTTTTTCAAAAAAAAAAAAAAAGAATCATTAGCATTAGCGAAGGTTTGACTTTATATTAAAATCTACTTCTAGTTAGCTGTAGTATTCTGAAATTATGTGACAAGAATAAAGTAGAAAAAAGTGCATTTACGTAAGTAGTTGCCAAGAAATTCAATCGAATTATGTAAAGATTTTTATAAAGGTTCTATTCTGCACTTTAGATATCAATTTGGAGGATCATTTAATCTGGCCCTCAGGTTTTTCGAAATCTGTGTTTCAGCTGAAAAGTGGAATTATCAATAGCTAAAATACAAGATCATCGAGAAAAGTTGGAGACATTTCATAAAAATTTACTAATTTTCTTTACAGAATAATCGGAAATCTCTAAGTACTTATAAGAAAGATATAACTGTTTCGTAACTGCTATCTACAGACGATATGCTGAAGCAAAATATGACGAATGACGTTTTCATACTGCATTTCTTCATAGTTATATGCTGGTTGACCTTTAAAATTCCATGTAAAATTTCCTGATGCTTTCTAATGTTTTTCTATATCCATATAATGAGAATAAATGCAAAAATCTGTTAAAGAAGAAATAGCCACAATTGAAAAGGAAAATTTGGAAAATCTGCACATGATAATATTTGGTTTCTCTAACTTTCCTGATGATTTCAACATCCCAACAGTGATAAATTTTTCCACAATAAATGAATATATGAATATATACTACACTTATAATACAAAACACTCTACAATATTTCTAGGCATCTTAATTACTGCTTTTTTGAAGAGAAATTTATGTATTATAATTATTATTAAATATAGTGTATAGTAAAGTATATTTATGTGCTTATTGTAATTCTGAAAAGGAATTTTAAGCATTTATTCAGATCTTAAGTGTAGTCCATAGAGTGAAGTTTGAATTCATTTTACACTAAAATTTACTTTATAATTACATATATTAATTAGATTAAAAAGCAATAGTTGCTTATAGCTTAAGTGAAAATCTGTTTTATAAAAACGTCCCATTCCTTAGTTTGTTTACTGAGGTTGTACTTTTATAGTACACATTTTATGCTCATGCATATTGCTTTATTGTGCTTTCATTCGCTGTGACTGATTCGTGTGTTAAAGCTCCGATCAATCCCAAATCTTCCTACAAATTCTAGCCAGAAATAAATGGATGATTACTCATTTTTCTTCCTTGTTACATACTGCTATGTTTGATGCTTTACAATTTAATTGATGTAAGAGAGATTATGCAAACTTGAATGCCATAAACTATATACTAATATTATAAATTATGTAACTTGCTTGCTCAAAAAATCTTTTCATTAAAAGGCCTTTTGCTAAAATATGGATTTGATTAATCTGCATTTTTTGACGACTAATCATTAAAAAATATATAAAAATGTATTTTTCGATAATCACACATTCAGCATGTACTAGTTCTGTTCATGTTTAAAATACATATTCGATTGTGTGGTTTACATAATTTTCAGCCTTTAATTATGAATTAATAAGCTTTTGGTCCATACAAAAGTTTGCTATGCTTTATGGCCGAACAATCTTAGTAATGAATGTTATAACAGTTAATGTTAAAATTCTTAAGAAGAATGAATCAAAACTGGTCATGAAACTGAAACATGATTCTGAAAAGTTTCAAAACATTTTTCAGTTTTATATATCGTATCCTTTCTTTTTAGGTAATCAGACGAAGCATAAGAAAGCTGCTTCCTGAATCCATCAGAAATTTCTCTCTTGTTACATTTCATGAATAAAATATGTGTCTAGAAACTCTATTTCCCATATATTAAAGTTTATAAGTTTTAGTAAAGAATATCTCCAAAAATTTGTAACAAACCTTTGAATTTTCAAAACTATGCTCAAATTGACAGCATGACTTTTTAGTTGGCATTATATTAAATACAGCTGAAAGAATTTATATGCTTATTTTGATAAATTGATATAGTTAGCAAACTTTTTGATAGATAAAAAATTTAAACGAATAACTGGATTGGCCGTAAACCATGTTTGTATAATCCAGACACTTGTCTCGTTTAGCTTTACGATGGGCTGTGCAGATGTGTTTGCGAATTATTTATTATTTTGCCAATATTTTCTTTCTTCAGATAGTTTATTATGTTACCAAAAAGTAGTGTTAAAAACCGAATTGGATTAAAAAATCAAATGCCATTCATAAGTTGTGTGTAATAAAAGACATTTCATTAAATATAAAGCATTCATATTTTAGTATTTCAATTTACTCTTTTTCTTAAATATTGATTTGCAGTTTTTCATTTACTTCTTTAGTTGTGTAAAAGATGCTGATAAAATGCCTGGATGCTGATAAGAATGCGATGATATTCTTTTTCAAACCCTTGGTATGAATCTATTGAGTAAGAGAATAATGATAGCAGTTTCAGGGGATGGCAGCAATGAAGTGGTTTCTTTGAAGGATGCCTGCTCTTTATTTTGACCGTCGAATAAACTCACATTTCCAATAAGTTAGCCAATTTATGTGGGTATAAAACTGTAATTCTTTATCTTTTATAGGTGAATCGAATTTCTTGTTTAGGATGATACTAGCTTTACTCGAATATAATAGCTAATAAAGGTATTTTAGTTTTCAGTAGATTATTTTTTAAAATCGCCTAAAATTATTTTTTAACTCGCATATTTGAAGACCAAATGAAGATGTACATGCAATAAATTTTAAGTGTCTTGTTTGAGGACACGCCAGTTGAAAATAATGCCTTTTGACAGCTGAAGATGATATTTTTTGAAACTGCAAAGGTAGCTATAACAGGAAAAGTGACATTTTTTTGCCTTAGTGTTATAAGCAGAAATTTTTAACGGTTTATGAGAAACGCATTAAAAACTAATCGCCTTAAATTGCTTAGGTTTAAATTCATGTTTATTATTCCATCTAATTTTTAGACATTAAAATCATATTATTTATTCACCTTACATATTTCCTTTTATTGTGCACATGCGTCAGTCTAATGAATAAAGTTCCCTGTCATCATAGCGTTAATAAAAATGAATAATTGTCCAGTTCATCTATTTTCCAGCTTTTGTAATATTGTAAATACATATTTCTTATTCGTCTTGTAAACAGATGTTGCATAGATATTAAACCGAGTCCTTTTTTGTTTAACTTTCAGCAATGGAAGGGATTCGTACGATTAATGATATGAAACTCAGGATAGCAATGCAATTGCTTGTTGGAAAAGTTATTATTAAAAAATCGCCAAACTCAGGAAAAATTATCACAACTGTTAAATTTCTATAACTAAAAAAGTAATTTTCTTAACATTTGGTGATGAAGAGAAACTTGAAGATGGTGTAAAATGTAATTCTGTGCTCTAATACTTTATAATCTTATAGTAAAAAAGCATCAAAACTCAGTTTAATTTTTAATTAACTAAAACTCTACTTCATATTTTCAATAAAACCGTGTATATTCCCACCCTCTCTCTCTCTCTCTCTCTCTCTCTCTCTATATATATATATATATATATATATATATAGAGAGAGAGAGAGAGAGCGTAAATATCCACTCATTTAACTTTATTATTAGTATTAGACATAAGAGACTTTGTGGATATATTTTTTCTGGATGGTCAAATTGCGAATAGATTAAAAAATTAATAAGACTGTTAAGAATTATAAAGACAGTTTTGAAGGAAAACGCGGCAGCGTGATAACTGTGTTAGCTTATTTTTTAGCAAGTGTGAAATTAAAAACAAACAAAAAAGTGTCAATAAAATTAGAGATATTGACTCAAATTTGGTTAATTTTCATGTAATAACTCCTGAACGTCGGATAAAAAGTCTAAACACCTATATTTAGAATGATTATTCGATATCAAGTGTGAATTGTTAATTTCTACTATTTCATTTTTCCAGAAGATGTCTGAAATTTGTAGAAATTTTGATATAGAAAAAATTTTCAAACAATTCAGACCTTTACTTAATGAGCCTGATATGATTTTATTTCATTCAAATAATTTCAAAGAAATGTTGCTTTCGTCAGAAGATAGTTTTGCTTAATCCCAATGTGATATAAATTTAATGGGTAAATAGAATAAATTATATGTTGATGTTCTAATGAAATATATATTGAATTATTAATAACATATAAAAAGCAAGTATGAATTTGGTTTCTTATATAAAATATAATGTTTATAACAAAAACAAATTTATTATTTAAAAATTTATTTGCTTTAAAATTCAAATGCTACATTGATGTTACTCGCATTTGTATACAGCGAGACTTAGAGACTCATTCCTGAAAGCTTAAGAAAGAAATTTGCAAAAGAGTGATGATGGGAAAAAGTAATTAATTCTAAGATAAAAATGAATTTTTGTCACTGAATTGTATTTTTTTAATAGCGCAGTTTATTTACAATACAAACCAACAGATATTTCTTTCAATTTTCAGAATAGTGAGTGACCTAACTGCGGTATAAGAGCTAATAATAGATTATTTTTCTCATGTTGTACTCGGTATCACTTCATTGGTGAAATAAAAAGTTGCACTTTTCGAGATTTAAAAAAAAATATTCAGGCGGTATTTATAAACTTTTCGTGTGCCAACAAGTATAACACAAGTTTTACAAACATTGGTCGATAATCATTTGATAGTTGCAGGGCATTTCAAATGGAAAAAATACAGCGCAAATGTAAATCAAAAAGGGAAAACAAGAATATAAAAATAGGAAGTGATAAATAATGCAAATAATAAAAAAATAAGAGTAAAAAAATAATATACGCAAATAAAAAAAATGCTCACATACAAATAGAAATATTCAATAATTTGTATTATTCTATGGGAAAACTTTGGAATTATGATCAAAATAAAATATTCTAATACGAATCATAACACATAAAATCATATTTGTAAAATATAGGTAAGAACAGAAATACAGTCTAAATCATACTAGAAAAATCTGTTCATATATGTATAAAAGGATTAAAAATATTATACTTCATTTGCAATTGATAACTGAAATGAAATTTTACTTGACAGTTGCATTGCTATGTGTAGGGGGAGGCATTGAGCCTTTGTAGACCGATCATTGTTGCTCTGAATACTATTTTGGGTATGATCACGTTTATCTCGAACATCTTTAAAAACATTTAGTATTTTAAATTATAATCTAGACATTTCAAATTATTAATAATTCCGCAAAAAACAAAAAAAACCCCATCTATTCTCGTTTATTTTCTTTTATTGCAATAGAAATAATTTTACTTTCATTATTTCGGAAAATATTGATATTAATCCTTTGGAATCTTATATAGTATATGCCATAGGAATTAAATCAAATTTACATTAGACTGTTTTGAATTATTGGATTTCAGAAAACCTTATCGATGCTTAAAGCATTAAAAATATTTAAATGACATATGATTTTTCCTAAGAAGATAAATTAATGTTACTTTATTTCATTAATTATTTGTACAATATAGCAAGTCAAGTTTTTCCACTTTTGAAACCGGTATGAATGCAAAATGCGTGAAACCATCTAACGTGATTGTAAACATCTTATTTTGGCCAAGTTTACATACGTATTGTAATTTTATTTGTTTTGAAATCCTATTTTCTGCGAGAACAAAAGCATTTATCAACGCAATACTATAATGTCAGGGACTGAAATCGTTTGTTTTGCTGTACAGAAACACGCACTACATTCGCAAGCAGTTAAATTGAGTCTCCTGAAAGAACTCAAGGGATTCGAGGCTGATGATTTCGTCAATAGGAGAGAATCGTTTAATATAGATTTTCTGAGCTTTTAGACCATATATTGTAAAAAGATCGGCTTTAGGTGAGACTTATATCATTGAGTGATGGATTACATTTGGCATAAAAACAAAGAACTTCAATGAGATGCTTTAAGTAAAACGTTATATTTAAAAGAAATATTGTATAATTTTACTGATGGAAATAGTTCTTTTTAATAGTGTATCATCAAATAATTCATCTTAATGACTTAATTTTAGTTGCTAATTTAATTGCTAATTTAGTTGCTCTTTTACTAAGTATTTACAGAGCTGCAAGAAAAAACACCCCACGTATAACATATTTTTGGCAACTATTACATGAATAACAATAAGTTGTAATAAGATACATGAATTTTCAACAATTCGAATAAATCATTGGAAATAAATTTGTAATAAATTTATTCAAGTGCACAAACTTGTCAATGATGGAAAACGGATTTAATGCTGATTGTTATTCTTTAGAAACTCCTCAAGAAACCAAACCTGGGAACACACAGAATATTTCTTATAAGACTTAAGTAAAATCACTTGGCGTATCTCAGCGTTCTCTGTCACTGCTATCTCTCAAATTGATAATAACATAGGGTTTAAAAAATTTCATTTTCCGGCCTTCCATAATAAATAAGCATAAATACATCAAAGTTTGCTTGCATTGAGAATGAGGAAGAAAATGGACTTGTATTCATTATAATTCTATTTAGAAGTCCTGAGTTATTTCATAACCTATTAATGAGCATATTCACCGGAAAAGATTATTATAAAATTTTATTTGTATGATAAAATTTCGATGTAGATTATTGATTATTTATGCAAATGTTATTCAAAAAGTGATTTATTTTGAGGCTACTTAAAAAAATAAGAAATCTAAGATCTGTTGAAGATCCACTTTTTTCTAATTTTATTAATATTTGTATAAATCTAAAATTTTGTATTATTAAAATTGTTGTTCTACATTCTAAATATTTACAAAATTAATTTAAGAGAATGAAGGTTTTTATACATTTCTTTCCACATTTACATAAATTAGTCAATTCGTATAATTTAAACAGAAATTCTAATCTTATCGCATATATTATTTCTCGATTTGATTTAATCTATAATAAACTAGGCAACACCAATTATATATATATATATATATATGTAATGATATTTTAAACTCTTAATTTAATCCAAATTAATTTCCAAGATTTTATCTTAATTTAGCCCATCGTAACTTTATTCTAAAATATCCTCTTATTTCGTGATCCAATTTCACTTTCGGTTTAATTAATTCCTCTGTAAAAATAATGCGCCATCAGTTACTACATATCAAGAGAAAGTGATATCTTCGGTTGCCCTTGAAAAGGTGTCAAAGGTCACCACGTGTATTGAATTGACGCCTGGCCAGAAATCCTATGTTATATAAGGCTAGTGATCATTTGTTTCGGCCCTTTTTGCTTCTTTCCTCTTTACTTCTGCTTTTGTGCCGTACTGCGCCGTCTTATAAATAATCATGTTTGCTTCCCCAGACAGAATAAAACTGGATTAAAAATACCATGTCTCTTCACTGCTTGTCAGACCTGCATTCTGCTTAAACCAAAAATATGTTATATATTATTTAGCCGAAAGGATTCGAAATATATTACATATTATTTAGACGACAGGCTTCGAAAAGTATTACACACACACACACACACACACACACACACACACACACACACACA